>JABXES010005614.1:0-33869 GCA_013375695.1 Dictyostelium brefeldianum
ATATAATTTTGCAAAATTTAAAATTGAAAATCCAAATCCATTTAATCCAGATGAAAAAAATATATTATTTAAATTTGGTGATATTAATGAATGATTATTGGTTTCATTATTACCCAATGTTGTTGTTGTAATTGTTGTAATTGATAATATTGAATTGAAATCTTCAATTATTTTATTAAATGAATGATAAATTTCTTCGAGATCAGAATTTAATTCTAAAAATAATCTATCCAATTTACTTATAATTAAAGCAGGTTTTAAAAGTTCATTTGATACAGCCATACGTAATTTAATTTCTAAACTTGATAAAGCTGAACGTGCACCACCATCAATACAATCAACAACTATTAATAATCCATCTGTTATACGAAATGAACTTGATAATTCTTTTGTAATTTCATAAGATGATTTAATATTCATTAAATTAATTAAATATGATTTTTCGTTTAATTCACCAACATCTTTTTCAAAATATAATGGTAAAAGTGGTGTTGGTTGTGTATAATTTTCTTTTTTATTTTCATTACCACCCCCTAATGTTGTTGTAGTAGCGGTAGTTGTAGTTGTAGTTTTTGATATTGCAGAATTTAATATATTTATACCAGAATTCTCATTCAATTGTTTTATAATTGTAGATTTACCATTATATATACTTTATTTAATTTAATAAAATTAATTAATTTTTGTAACATAAACAAATTAACTTAAGTTTTAAAAATAGACACATACTTTGAAATTATTGAAATATTTCTAATATTTTCAATTTTATTCATCAGATTACGAATTTGTTCACTTGTTAAATTAACCATTGTTACTTGTATATTCACTAAAACATATAATTGTATGTATTATTTTATTGTAATGTCACATTAATTTTGAAGTTTTTTCTCTTTTTTTTCTTTCTTATTTTTTATTTTTTTAAAATTTTTTTTTTAGATATTTTTTTTTGATTGGACATTTGTGGTGGTGTTCGTTAAATAACTTTAAGTTATTTCCATTTTTTTTTATTAAAAGTGTTGCATTAGATATAATAATATAGAAAGTGTGTATATATACACGTGTAAATCATATATTCATCTATTTTATCATATGAATAAAAAAAAAACAAAACAAGATTATCATTTTTTCTCACACGATTGATTTTTTGCTTGTTTTGTTGTAATATATTAAATATAATAAACAAATATAAACATTTTCAAATTTAAAATCAAACTTTTCAACTATCAAAACCAACACACTTTCACATACATCATATATATGTAATATATATAATATAGTTAACACAACGCGCACTCACACAACTTTTTTAATAAATTTTTTAAATTAAATCTTTTGATACACTCTAAAAATAACTCCTTCACACATACAATACCCCCTCCACACATTCGTATTTTTTTCAATTTTTAAAATAATAAAAAAAACAAAAATATACACACCACTCACACACATTAAATAAATAAAATAATTTTAAATAATCAAAAATAAATAACCTATATAGGTATAATAATAATAACAGTATTGAGTATATATTTAAATATATATATATTTGTGATATATATAAATAAATAAATGGTATTAATTTATTCAAGACAAAAACCATGTAAAATTCATAAAGAACAAAAATATTATTCATTTTGTACAGATTGTGATTGTCTAGTATGTAAAGTTTGTTTATTACATCAACATAAAGGACATAGCAATCAAGATTTAAATCAATGTACAGAGTTTGAAGACCATGTTTATAAATCATTTGATTCACTATCAAAAGATATGCCAAACTACGAAGAATATCAAAAAAAGATTACATCATTACAACTAGAGATTCAATCATTATTACAATCATACGAATCATGCAAAGGTGCAATAACAAATGAATTTAAAGATTTATCAACATTAATTGCAAATAGAGAAACTCAAATGTTAAAACAATTGGATGATAAATTCAATGAAAAGAAATTAAACATTCAACAAAGATTAAAATATTTAGATTCACTTGAAAATTGTTGGTCTTCAATAACAGATAATTCAAATGATATAGAATTTAATAGTACAGAAATAACCAGTAACAGTATAGTTGGTAATGAAAATGAAATTGGTAGTAAATCAAATGAAGAAAATCAAATTAAAGATAATAAAGATAATAAAAAAAAGAAAAAATTACAACAACCTTCCTCATCATCCTCATCATCCTCCTCATCCTCTTCATTATCATCATCAATTACACCAAATGAAACAATTAAATTACCAACAATTGATAAATCAACATTATATTCAGTAGATGATTATTTCATTGAATTTTGTAATAGAAATCATTCAATGAAGCAGTATAAAGAAAAATCAAAATTTATAAATCAATCAACTCAATGTGTATTATTATCAAATTTTTCAAATTTAAATATTGAACAATATGGTGAAATAATTTCAACAGAAACATTATCTGATAATGGTTTTTTCATTTATACATTATTAAAAGAAAAACAATCAAAAACAACAAATAATAAACAACAACAACAACAACAACAACAACAACAACAACAAATTACAACAACAAATAATAATAATAATTATAAAATGGAAATGTTAAATTTAACAGATATGAAATGGAGAACAATTCAATTTGGTGATTTATCAAATAGAAAGGGAATTTGGATTCAAGTTGCAAATAAATATATTTATTCATTTGGTTATAATAATGATAAATCATTATCATCAAATTATTTATATAGATTTTGTTTATCAACCAATAGTTGGGAAAATATGAAACAATTACCAATTGAATTCACTAAACACTCAACACCAGTATACGATGGTTTCAAAACAATTTATATATTTGGTGGTAAACAAAGAATTAAAAATGGTATTACAATTCAAGAAATTACAATGTATGATACAATTGGAAATTCATTTCAAGTTGTTGATGATTATACACAAGAAATTTCATCATTTTTACCTGCATACGATGGAACTAAAACAATTTATTTATTTGGTGGTGTTAATATCGATGGATCACCAAATTTAAATGTATATACATATTGTACAACATCAATTAAATATGGATATTGTTCTGGATTGTTTCAATTATTTAAATTACCAGAATCTGATGAAAGAGTATTAGCAGTTAAAAATGATAGAAAGAATAATCACATTTACATACTATCTGTTAAATCATTTAAAAGATTTTCAATTACTTCAAATAGAATTAAAACTTTACCATTTCCTGCAATTCCAATTAATGATCAAGAGAGTGGTGGTTGTTGTTTTAATAAACCATTTAAATTACTATTTGATTATGGTCATAAATTATTTTTATTTGGTTGGAATTTTACATTTTATTTTAATATTCAAAATAATAGTTGGTATACTATTCCATTTAATAGTTGTCATTTAAATTGTTTAGTTAAATGTGCAATTGTAACTCATAGTAATTTACCAACTCATCTATCATCGTTATTTCAAAATTTAATAAATCAATCTGTAAAACAAACAAATTTAAATTCAAGTGAACAAGATGAAGAAATATTTGAAACTGTCATTTGTCATAAACAACCTGAAATCAAAAGACCTTCTTCAATTAATTCAAATATTAGTTCAAATAATAGTGGTAGTAATAATAATATCAATAATAACAATAATAATCACAACAACAATAATAACAATAGTTCAACAACAGGATCAACATCAACATCATCACATTCATCATTATCATCATCACAAATTAAAAATGAAGATGAATTAATTAATCAACAACAACAAATTAAACAACAATTATTTAATCAAGGTATAATTGAAGAGCAACCTGAAATTGATAATAATGAAGAAAATAATAATAACAATAGTAAATTACCATTACCATTATCATCATCATTATTTTATTTAGAAAAGAATTCATTATTATTAGAATATCAATCAAAAATTCAACCATTGGAAAAAACAGAACAAGAAATTAAAAAGATGATTCAACAATGTAGTGAACCAATCGATGAAAATATAGATTTAAAAGTTAAAATATTAAATGATAGAAAAACAAGACAAAAAGCATTGGAATATCAATTATCAAAATTACAAGAAAGAAAGAAATTATTTGAAATTGATTATAATAATCAACAATTACAACAAAAAGAAAAAGAAGAAAAAGAAAAAGAAAAAGAATTACAAAAAGAAGAATAAATAAACTTTTATTGATTTTAAAATTAAAATTTTTTAGCACTTCTTTCAAATGATGTACTTCTACTTCTTAATGGTGTTTTATTACCTTTATTATTATTTATTGATATTGAAGTTGATTGGGAAGGTTGTATTAAATTTGGTGATAAAAATTGATTTACATAATTATTATTATTTTGATTAAAAAGTGGAGGTGAATAATTATTTATATTTATTATACTTTCATTTTCATTTGAATTTGTATAGATTGGTGAAGAGGAAGTTGGAGGAGGTATATTTGGTATATTGTTACTATTTAATAATTGATTATAAATTTGAGTATTAAAACTCATATGAGTTGGATTACCACCTCTTTTATTTGAAATTAAATTTGCAATCATTTTATTATAAAATATTTCTAATCTACTTGAATTATGAGGTGAGCCTGTAAATGTGCTTGAAGATTTAGCACTAACCAATATACTTAATTTACCAAGACTATCATTCTCTATAAATTGTTTATCAAAGAATAAATCTGATTTATTACCCATTATTAATACTGGTATATTATTAAATGATGATTTATTGTTTGTAGTATTATTGATATTATTGTGATTGTGATTACTTTTATTCTTTATGTTATTTATTGGTGGTGTTGTTGCAGGTGGTTGTCCACTATTATTATTATTTGGTAAAAATAATGAAGTTTGTGATAAAAATGTTGGTCTAATACTATTTGTTATATTTATACTACTTTCAAAATTTTGATTAGTTGGTGAATGACTATTCATAAAATTTAATCTTCTATTTGTTGGTGTAGTTGAAGTTGTAGTAGATGAAGTAGTATTGGATGTTAAAGGTGAAGATATATTACTAATATTATTATTAGTGTTGTTATTATTATTAAATTTTGAAGATTCAGTTGTATTTTCCAATTCTAAAATTTGATTACTTTCAGTTTCTTTTAATTTCCAATTTGAAGTTTGAGTTGATATTTTATTTAATACATCAAATATCCACTTTTTAACATTTGTTAGGGATATTTTATTACTAAGATCATAGACTACAATGATTCCACTAATTTGATGATATAAAATTGGTCTTGTTATTTTATATTTTGAAGCACCACCAACATCTACAAATTCAATGTAATAATCTTTTGAATGATATTCATGTATTAATACATCTGTATTACATCCAACTGTCCAACTTGGTGATCTAGTTAACACTTCATTATTACAAATTAAATGTATAATTGATGATTTACCAACTGCTGTATCACCTATAACCAATACTCTAACTTTATCAACTGATTGATATAATTCTGATCTAAATGTAATATCTGATGACCCATTACCACCACCAATATTTGGTTTACTGTTATTATTACTGTTGTTTATATCTTCATTATTATTACTATTATTACCAAATAATTTATCTTTTAAATTTGATATATAATATGACATTTAAAATATATATTTTTTTATATTGTTTTCATGATAAAATTAAAAAATAAATAAAAAATAAATAAAAAAAAAATAAAAATTTTTTTTACAAATTTGCAGAAATTAACTAAAAAAAAATCTAAATTAAATCTGGATTATGTAAACTAAATAGTTAAGCATTGCGTATATTTATATATTCTTTACAAGTTTTTTATTTTTTTTTATTTATTGTTGTTATTGATTTTTTTTATTATTATTATTGATTTTTACAATTTTTTGGACCTTCATTTTCACTATCAACATCACCAGTTTTACCACCTTTACGTACAGGTTTCTTTGGTGGAGCATTTTCATCTTCATCTTCATCTGAAATTGGTAATACTTGAGTTGGAGGAGCGACAGCAACAGT
Organism: Dictyostelium brefeldianum; assembly: GCA_013375695.1. Lineage (NCBI taxonomy): Eukaryota > Evosea > Eumycetozoa > Dictyosteliales > Dictyosteliaceae > Dictyostelium > Dictyostelium brefeldianum. The sequence goes on from JABXES010005614.1 coordinate 5,998, forward strand.
CGGTTTCTTTGGATAATCATCAACATCTGAATCTATATGTTCTTCTTCATCAATATTTTCATCTTCAACTTGGTCTTCGCTTTCATCAAGATGACCATCCAGATCTTCATCTTGATCTTCTTCATCATCGTCATCATCATCGTCTTCATCATCATCAGATAATGAAATTTTCTTTGTTGTTGATGTTGTATCAATTGATTGCTTAATTGTTGAACTACTTTCTTGTATTCTCTTTTCATCTTCAGTATCTGAATTACAAGTATTTTGCCAACAATAATTTCTCTTTTGTTTTGGAGTTGAATTACCATTGTAATTATACAATTTTTCACACATTGAGTGATCTTTGGTAGCCAATAATGGATTTTTAACTTTTTTAAATATTGAAGATTGTGAAACTTTACTCTTTAACAATTTTGTGATCAATAATGATCTATTTGCACATAAATGAAAACCTTGATCAACTTCTCTATACATTGGATGAAAACAATCGTTTGGATCATCTACAAATGGTTTACCAACATCAACAGCAGGTTTCACTGGTTTCTTTGTTGTTTTTATAAATTTTGCTGTTAATTCTCTCTTGAATGCAGGTATTAATTCTCTCTTTCTATAGAGATGTGGATGACTTATGAAACTTTCATCTTCAGAACGTTCATCGTATTCATCAAATTTATCAAATGAATCAATGTAATCATTGTAAAAATTACCATAACCTTCTTCTTCTTCCATATTCTTTGATAATTTATCTTTTTTATTATTTATTACACTTGCAGTGGTTGTGGTTGTATTTGTTGCATGATCTTTACTCTTTTTCGCACCAAGATTTCTACTATTGTTTTCTGTTTTATAATGCTTTGGAAATAATTTATCATCTGGGTGCGATGGTTCGTATAATAATGAAAGTGGTTTTGAACTATAAAAATGATATTCAATCTTGTTTTCTGAATTTGGTTTCTTTTTATTGGTTGTTGTAGTGGAAGAGTTGTTTACGTTTGTGGTTGAATTTGCTTCATTATCACTATCTACTAATGTACCTGTATAATTTTTACCAAATTCATTAAATGCATCTGGTATTTTATTTGCTAATTGTCTAATAAAACAATCTGATTGATAAATGTTATTCCCATTCTTTTCATTTACTTTTTTTTTTCTAACCAATAATTTTGATGATTTTAAACGTGCTTCTGTATCACTTTCACTAGATTGTGAATCACTTTCAAAATCTTCGCTATCGTGTTCTGTTTTTGGACAATCATGATAATTACAAAATAATTTATCTGGTTCTTCCAACTCTTCTAATAATTCTTCTTCATCACTTAAATATCCATTATCTATATTAATGTTTGTATTTGTATTTGTTGTAGATGTAGTGGTTGGTTGTGAATGTTGTGTTGGTGAAGTTATAACTTTAGGTGTTGTCGTAGTTTTTGGTGTAGATGGTGGAGTTGATTTTAATGTTGTTTTATTCTTTGTTGGTGGCGCTTCATCATCTGAAACAGATGTTATCTTTGCCATTTAATTATTTTAATATATATAAATTGTAATTGTATATTTACCTATATAAACAAATAAAAAAAAGGTATAAAAAAAATAAAAAAAAAATAAATTTTTTTTTTTTTTTAACAAAATGAAATGAAAAGTAAAAAATTGATAATTATAATTTTTTTATTTTCGATATTATATTTTAGTTATGATCAATAACTGTATTTATAATTTTTAAAAATTTTATCTCAATAATTTTTTTTTTTTTTGTTTTTTTCTTTTTATTTTTTTTGACATTTCATAACTACACAATGGATTTTATTGTATATTCATGGTTATTAAATAGTAAAGAACAATCACCTAAATTAATAGATTGTATATTGAAATTATCTTGTAATGATTTATTCATTTCATATGGTAGTTTAGTGAATTATTATAATAATAACTATACAACATTAAATAAACTATATGGACTATCAGATAAACAATTTAATATATTACATAATAACATTGTTCAATTACAAGATTTAATAAACAATAACAACAACAACACTATTAGTAAAACTGATGAAATTCATATTAGCAGTAGTAAAAATGATAAATTTGATTGGTCAATAAATATAATCATTTATAATAATAACAATAATAAAGATAGTAATAACAACCAAATTATAAAACATTACAATAATAGTAATAATAACCAACAACAAAGAGGAAGCAGAAACAGAGAAATGAACCAATTATTTTACATGGTATGGAGAAATATTATAATTAGAAATGAAATAATATACCATACAAGATTATATAGAATTCATTCAAATGTAACACAAACCTTTACTGTTCAAACATTGAATGAATACAAGTATAAGAGTTATATAAATTCATTAAATTTTCGTGATCTTGCAGATGAGGAAAATGAAGAAGGTCAAATATTAAAACCAAATTCAATTCCATATGGTGTTAGATATATTGATTTCTTTGATAGTATTCATAAATTTGAAATGAATAGTATACCAGATTCAGTAACAAGAATTACATTTCCAGATGATTTCAATCAAAACATATCAAAGGGTATCATACCTGATAGCGTTACAAGTATTAAATTTTATCAATTTAATCAATCATTAGATGGTGGATGGTTACCAAAATCAATTACCTATTTAGATTTGAGTCTATTATTCCATCAATCTATATCACCGGGACAATTACCAGAATCATTAACTGAATTGATATTACCGAAAAAATATAAAGGTACTATAATAGCAGGATCAATACCATTTGCTGTAAAGAATCTTGATTATACATTTAATTCAAAAAATGGTGAACTATTAACAAGTGATACTATACCAAATGCAACTACAAATTTAGTGTTTGATCACTCATTCAAACAAGATATAAAAGTTGGTGATATACCACATAATGTAACATCACTTAAATTTGAATCATATCAAGTTAACATAAAACCAAATTCACTCCCAATATCATTAAAAACATTATTTTCAAATCCATCGAGCGCACTTGTTCAATATATATTACCATCAAATTTAACATTCATTGATTTGGGTCAATATAATTATCAACTCACTCCAAATATATTTCCGATGTCAATTACAACATTGAAAATATCCGCTTATAATAGAATGTTACCAGTGGGATACTTTTACAAATATTCAAATTTAACAACATTGAAACTTGGTAAATTTGATCAAGATGAAATTCCACTCAAAACATTACCATCATCATTAACTGATTTAAATATACCCTATTACCGAGGACCAATTGGTGCAATTACAGAATTAAAATCATTAAAAACATTAAGTTTAGGTGGTGAAGAAAGAGAAATCGTTACAGGTCAATTACCACAATCAATTACTTCATTATCACTTTCGACATCATTACCAATTGGTCCAAATTTATTACCATCAAATTTAAAAGAATTGTATATTGAAAATAGTAGATTCGAATGTGATATATCAATTGATGGTTATTTACCAACTCAATCATTAGAATCAGTTCATATTTACCCAAATTCTTTAGATTTTATAAATTGTTTAAATGTTAATTTCTTTCATAAATATATTAAATTAATTGAAAACTAATAATTATTTGTAAATAAAAAGAATTGTTTACATATTTATTTTCTAATTTAATTGTTTTATTTTTTATTTGAAGTGATTATTATTTTATTTGTTCTCTTTTTCTCTTTCATTTTTTCATCCATGGAAGTGTTAAAACTTTCTCTCCACATTTCAAATTTAGATTTACCTGCACCGGTTGAAGATTGTTGTTGATCATCACTTGGTTCATTCTTTGTTGAAGAAGTCATTGGTAATTCATCACTTGGTGATGACTTTTCAAATATTCTATGTGGTAATTGATTCATAAATGCTGCTGAAGATTGTTGAATATCTAAAAGTATATCACTTTTCCATTTTTTAACTCTTTGTTCTAATAATGATTCTTGTTGATTATTATTTATACTACTTTTATGATCATTTAGATTATTTATATATTCATTGTATTGTGTATGTGCATCGTTATTTTTGGTATCATTATTACCATCGCTGTCATCTTCATTGTCACTATTACTATTACTATTTACACTATTGCTATCTTCATCATCTTCATCTTTATTCTCTTCACCATCACCACCATCACCGCCACCACTATTATTATTATTGTTATTACTGCTAGAGGTTGTTGAGGTTGAATTTTTTAAAGCACCTTCATAAAAATGATCATATGATAAGTTTGGATAAAAGTCTGTTCTCCAATCATCAAGTACTTCTCTTAATGATTGATCTCTTCTATTTGCAAATTTAATTGAAGATGAATTTGCATTTGTTGTTGTAGTTGTTGTATTTCTTTTCAATGGTAATGGTGTACCAGATATACTGCTTGTACTACTATTATTACTACTATTAGCAGTACTATGACCATATTTATTTAGTGAAGGTGATAATGGTGAAGAAGCTGAAGAAGGTGAAGAAGAAGAAGAAGGAGGATGTACAATTAAATCTTTTAAACCTCTTGATATTGGTGGTTTAATTAATCCACTTCGGCTATTTAAACTACTAACATTTTGTTCATCATTCATGACTCTTTTTTCTATTAAATCATCAAGATGTGAATCAAACATTACATTTATATTTTATTTTTTTAAATTATATATATTATATTGTATTGTATTATGTGTGTTTATTTATTTGATATGTGAACTGAAATTATTACCCAAAAAAAAAAATTTGTTTTTTTTTTTTCAAAATTTTTAATTTAATAATTTGTTATTTTTGCATATTAATAAGAAAATAACAAATAATTTTTTTAAATTTATAAATGATCATGTTGTGTATATTTAATTTAATGTTTATTTAAATTTAAAAACCAAAAAAAAAAAAACAATAATTTTAAGTTTTAATTATAATTAAATTTTATTTAATATTAATATTTAATTATTTGATTTGATTAGTAGTATTTGTAGAAGCTATAGTAGTTGTAGTATTTGTATTTGTTGATGGCAGAGGTTTACAACAAAATCTCAAACTGCTAAACCTCCGCCATCAAAAAATACAACTACTACAAGCTCATAAAAAGTTAATTGATCTGAAAATGGTAAATTGTGATTTTAATCTTTTAAATCTATTTTAATGTGGTATTAAATGTTGAGTTGATTCACCAAGTGCATAAATTGCAATAGTGATTGTACTGTATGTCTTGATCTATTATAGATCACTAAACTTTTTTACATGTTTTGATATTTGGTATCTTACATACTTTAATTATGTGTAATATTATTAGTAATGTATTATATTGACATAATCACGGCATAGTATATATAAAACAATGTGAATATATACTTGATTTCTTAATACTTTAAAAAAATTTCTATCACCAACTTTTGGTGTATTTCTTCTATAAAATTTTTTTAGGAATATTATTGGTGATATCAAAATGAAAGTGTAATATTACAAACTCGGTAATTGTTCAAGACACTTTAAAGAAATAAAAAATTACCTTGTGTAATTCTCTTTTTAATGTTTGTTTCATTTTATATATTTTGAAAAAAGCAAAATAAATTTAAAAATCAGTGTAAACAAACTAAAATGATGTGAAGAATAATATGATATACTGTTTTATTTATAATATAATTAATTTTTTATTTAAAATTAATATTTTTATTTAATTATGAGATCTAATTTTAAAAATTTCCTGAACTAAGTTTTCTGAAAAAAAAATATAAAAAGACTCTCTACATTTTTTTAATTTGATTTTTCATTGTAATCACACTTTAATTTCTTTTAATACAAAATTCGTTTTTTAAAAATATATTATAAAAATGTCTCTATCATTAAAAAGAAAGAATTGTGATGTAGTTGATAATGAAATCAATGGTGGTATTAATGAAATTGAAAATAATAACACAAATTTAGATAAACAAGTCAATATTATAATATTATTATTTTAAAAGTATGGAAAAGTAATCTAACACATTCATCTGTTAGGTAGAAGTAGAAGAAATAGTAAATAGACCATCAAAAATACAACAAAAAAATTATTTTAGCTCTTTCATTAAATGTGAAGAAGAAGAAGAAGATGATAAAAAGGAAGTAGATTTAGATCAGGAATAATAAATATACAATATGAGAGTATATGTGTGATGATTATTATTTTAATACAGATTGTACTATACAATTTGAATTTAATGTATTATCTTCAAAATTCAATTTTTTAAAAACAAAAATAAATTAATTTACTAAATTTATTATTTATATTGTGTATTATTATCTATATGCGTGCGTGTGAATGTATATTATTGTTATTATTATTGTTGTTATTATATTGATTATTGATATTATTTTTTAAATTGTACCAAACTTTTGATTCCATTTTTCAAATGATTTTAATGATTGAGGAGTTACAGAAGGTCTAATTTGTTTTAAAGAATTTATAAAATCTTTAAAAGAGATGCAAGAAATTTCCGAAAGTTCCAAATCTTTAATACCCATACCCAAACGACGAATTGGTTCGTAAGCAGCATCTTTACAAAGTGCAGCAAGATCAAAGCCAGAGTAACCTTGAGTATTTTCAGCGAGTGCATTAATTTGTTGTTTAGTGAGTGAATGTCTTTGACCTTGTAATAAATGTTGAATTATTTGTAAACGTGTTTCAAGTTCAGGTAATCCAACGTAAATACGTTTAACCAATCTTCTCAATGCTGCATCATCAAGATCTTCCGGTCTATTTGTAGCACCCATTACAAGTACACGTTCATTTCCATTGGTACGTGCGCCATCAAATTGAACGAGTATTTCAGTTTTTAAACGACGTGATGCTTCAGATTCATTTGATGAACGTTCAGTTAACAATGAATCAATTTCATCAATGAATATAATGGATGGTTGATAATGAGTTGCCACAGCAAATAATGCACGTACTAATTTTTCACCTTCACCCACATATTTCGATGTCAATGATGATGATGAAATACTGAAAAATGTTACTTTACTTTCGTATGCAACTGCTTTTGCAATCATTGTTTTTCCATTACCAGGCGGTCCAAATAATAATAAACCTTTTGGTGGTGCTCTTAATCCTGTGAATACATCTGGTCTTAAATTTGGAAGTATAACAGATTCCATTAATGATTGTTTAACTTTATCTAATCCTACTACGTCATCCCATTTAACTGGATTCTTTCTTTCCATAATTTCATTCATAATTATATTAACCATTGCTTTATCAACTCCTTTTATATCTGGTGGTGTTGTAGTTGTTGAAATTGAATTTGATGATGATGATGGTGATAAATTTACTGATAATCTTTTATTTGTTCCTATACTACCACTACTATTTAATGTATTTGATGATAAACTTTTTTGTAACCCTCTACTATTTAAATTAGAAGATCCTAAAGTTGATGATGTTGATGATGTTGTTGAAATTGAATTTCTATTTAAATTTCTATTATTTATTGGTTGTATTGTTGTTGTCTGTTGTACATTTGAAGGTATTTGAAATTGTTGTTGTTGTTGTTGTTGCTGTTGTTGATATTGTTTTAAAAAGTCATTGAATGTTGTAATTGATTTTATGTTTGTTTTTTTATCCAATTCTTTTTTTAAATATTCAGCACGTTTCATGTAAAAGTTTACATAATCGTTAAATTCTCTTGAATCTTTGAAATTTGAAAATTGAGACATTAACTTTTCAATACCATTTATATAAGATTGAAGACAAGAGTTGAATTTTAATGCTTCATCTAATAATTTACCTCTTTCAAAATGATCTTTTGCTTCATTCAATATAAATTGTTGTCTTTTATCATCTTTAAATATTAATTTTGATTGTGGTGATGGTGGTGGAGGTGGTGTTTTTGATAATGTTGAAGGCGATGATGAAGAAGAAGGTGATGGTGTTGTGGATGTCATTGTTTTATTTGATGTTGGTGTTTTATATATAGTTGATTGCGGTGTAGTTGTTGTTGTTGTTGTCGGTCTATTATTTATATTATTGTTGTTATTGTTACCACTATTAACTTTTGTATAATTTTCAAAATCTGTTGCCATTTTACGTAATTTTATTGAAAGATCTATTTCTCTATTTTCAATATCGTGTTTATTTCTATAATATATCATTATTACATCAACTATTATGAATATTGTAACAAATGTAAAAAAATAATAATACAATGATACTTTAATTGGTTCGTAAAGTATTGATTTGGTTGTTGTGTGATGGTTGTGATGAATGACTTCTTCATCTAAAGAATCGTATAAATTATCATGATTGTGATAGTTGTTGTCATTATTATTATTATTTTGTTGCTGGTTTAAGGTTAAACTTTCATATATTGAATTTATAATATCATAAAACATTATTTCTACATAGAAACTTTGTAAACTTATAAAAAAAATAAAAAAAAATGAAAAAATTTTGCCTCCCATTTTATAAAATTTCTTCAACTAAAAAAATTAAAAAAATTATTTGAATTATGTCAAACAACAGATATTTTAAAATTACTACGCAATTCTCTTTAAAATAAATATAATTAAAATTTAGTTAAATAAAAATAAAACATTCTCACTTTTTTCTTTATTTTCATGAAATCGTTTTAAAATTTTTTTTTTTTTTTTCTTATTAATCAAACAAAAACAATAAATAATAAAAAAAATGTCATTTCAATCTATAAATAAACCAACAGCAAAACAATCATTAGTATCAATATCAAAATCGCTCAGTTATGTTACAAGACATGGAGCAAAAAAAGAGAATTTAGAAATATCAAATGATGGATTTATTAAAGTAAATGATTTGTTAAAACATGCTCTATTCAAAAATACAACATTTGAAGAAATTCAAACTATAGTAGATACAAATGATAAAAAAAGATTTAGATTAGAAAAGAAATCAGATGGATTATACTATATATGTGCAAATCAAGGTCATACTCTAAGTGAAATTGAAGTTGAATTAACACCATTATTATCAATTGATCAATTAAATGGAATGGATGTTACACATGGTGGTTATAAAAAAGATTTACAATCAATTATTGATAAAGGGTTATTAAAGATGGATAGAAATCACGTTCATTTTGGTGTAGGTAATCCAGGTTCCGCTGAAGTAATAAGTGGTATGAGAGCATCTGCCAATATGATTATATACATTGATATCGTTAAATGTCTTGCCGATAAAATCCCTTTCTTCCTCTCTGCAAATAATGTCGCTTTAACTGAAGGTCCTTTACCATCCGCTTACTTTTTAAAAATAATTGACCGTAAAACAAATGTCACAATATTCAGACCATAATAAATCGTCATACTACATTTACATTTTTGTACATATTCATACAACCTCAAAGACATGCAATAAATTTCCGTAAAAAATATTTTCTTTTTTTTTTCATACACACCAATCATAAAAATCAAACGTCATTGTTGATCAGATCTGATCATCATGAAAAAAAAATCTATTTTGTCTTTTTCGATAATGTTTTTATTGCCTTGTGCCATAGTTTTTCATATGATATTTTATGATAAAATAATCGTTGTTAAACCCATTTTTTTTTTAAAAATAATTTCATTTTTTTTTTTTATTGCAAATCCAACAAAACGTTTCCAATTGGATAGTTAAATACACACAATAAAAGTTTTGTTTAATTTTAGGAGTAGTGTGTAGATCTAGTACCAAATTCATCAATACACAACCATCATTCTTTTTTAATAATTTTATATTCACACATACACAGTAAATTATTATATCTATAATAAACATGTTATATTAGGAGCACATGCCTTAATAAAAAAAAAAAAATATTAAAAAAAAAAGACACACACACAATAACATCACATACATATTATTTATTTTTAATCACACAAGAACACACAGACACACGCTAGTACTATATTTGAAAAAATTATTAAAACCTGTGGTTTTTTTTAATTTCTTTTTTTTAAATTTAAATTAATTTATTCATAATATATATTTTAAAAATATACATAAAAAAATATATATACAACTTCATACCTTTGTAAAAATATAACCAATCAATCAATTATTTATTTATTTATTAATAGTAATAACAACAATATTACTATATCTGTATAACACACAAACACACATATATAAAAACAACAACCACAATGGGCAATTCACAAATTAAAGAATTGATAGATTTATCACCAAGGACATTAGCATTGACAAGGTAATTCAATTTGTTAATATTGTGTTTTTATATTGATATATATAAAATACTAATCAATTTGATATTGCAGTGTGGATGACAAAGTTTGGTTAGGTATACCAGAAGAGAATTTATTCAATGATTCATTTACAATTGAAAAATATTATATGCTTCAAGCGAAACCTTTATCAAATTTTAAAGATTTAGATCATTATCAATCAATTGAACAAATTGAAGAAACATCTTTCTTTTCTTCATATAAAGATAGATCAAGTTTACCATTACAACAACAATTACAAGAACAAAATAAACAACAGCAACAACAAGGTGGAAATAACGCAAATAATAATAATAGCAATGGTACAACATCACCAACCGCAACTACAACAACATCATCAACTACAGGTACTTCTCCAACTACAAATAGTTCAACATCAACTAGTAATCAACCATCATCTGCAACAAATGTAACATCACCAAATACTACAACATCAACTACAACCACTACAACATCAACTACAGCGAATAATAATACAAGTGGAGGTAGTAGTGTTGGAGGTACAATACCATTATCATTATCAACATCATCACCAGGTAATAGATTATCAACTACTCAAACTTCAATTAATAGCGCATTTAATAATAATAGTAACAATACAAGTAATAATACAACTACAACCAATACTACAACTACAACCACAACCACTACAACCACTATTACCGATTTTATAGAAGAATATAAAAATAGATCAAGTATTCCAGTTTATTTAATACCAGAAGATTCATATAAAACACATCAAAAAACATTATCATTCATATTAGAAGATTTATATTCACAATCAAATGTCAACACTGCATATTACACCACACTATTACAAAAAAGATTATGTATTTTAAAAAGAATTCATTTAGCATTAAAAAGAGAAATTGCAAGAAAAAAAGTATGTACACCCACACCACACAAATAAATAATACTATATATGTAATATATACTAATATATCCATATATTTTGTGCTAGTTATTTGATTCGATTTATCATTCAAAAGCGAAAACTAGAATTAAAAAAGTACATATACCACCAATATCAATTAGAATTGCATGTAGATTATTTATAACAACATTACAAGAACAAGTATTTGAACAGAGGATATCATTATCAACATTGAAATCATTTAACACAATGATTAAAGAATTACCATTACTTTCAATGGCAGGTGAACCATTAGATTGTATTGAAAGTTTATCAAAATGGTTATTATCTGTACTATCAAGTAATTCACCTTCATTAGTTAAACGTGAAGCAATGGAATCAATTATAGGTTTATCATTAAGTCAAGGTTCATTAAGTTCAATTTTAAATTCTTTATTTTTAATAATTCATCCTGATAAACAACAAACATCAACAGGTGGTAACAGTAGTGTAAATAGTAATACCAATAGTACATTTAAAAAAGGTGGAATAAATACAAATAATTCAGTTACTACTCAACCATCAGTATCATCAAGTACTACAACGATTGGATTAAGAATGTTAAGTTCAATTAAACAATTAGAACAATGGAAAGTTGATTTACCATTATCACCATTGACAAGGGATTTATTATTTTCAACATGGCCAATTCAATGGAATGAACATATTTCAGATGATTCACTTTCATTTTTATCATCTTCAAATTTAAATATTGCTACTATTACATGTGATGGTGAATACATTTATATTCATGATAATTGTGGATTAGCAAAGATTGGTACTGGTTATTTTGGTACTCATCAAGGAAGAGTTTATGCAAGAAAATCTGAATTTTATCCAAAAGAAAAAGGTTGGTTAGTTTATATTGGTAATCATTTATATTATCGTTCACCATCAATTGATCAATCAACTCTATTAGTATTAAATCCAATAAATTTAGAAGAGGTAGGTAGAATAAATCAAGATGGGTCAGGTTCATTTCAATCATTCAATAACCTTTCATTCCCTTTCGCTCCTGAATGTAATGATTATCATATAACAACTGCACCAACTACTGGTAAGAACAGGCAACAACAACATCAATTAGTTGATAAATGTAGATCACCAATATTTACAGATGGTAGATACTTGTATTTATTGTCGTTACAGAGATTTCATAACTTTTCCAATAAACAATTCATTGTTGATATGTATGATCCATTTGATTCATTTAAACATTATAAACGAGTTGAATTAAGGTATCCAGGTGATTATGATAATGTTGGTGGTCATTATGGTAATTATGGTGGTGGTAATAATAGTGCAAATGAAGAATGTGTATTAAATCCAAATGTATTGGAACAAGGTTCATTTTATACAAATGGTCATTACTTAATGGTTGTATTACCACCACCATTTGGTGCTGATTACAATTACGATTCAAAATCATTTGTATGTAGAGCATTTTCATTAAGTGATGGTAGTTTAATTGGTAATTATTGTTTAGAGAATCAACCAATTGGTATTGCTTCATTTTATGATTATCTAAATAACGTAATTTGGAATTACTCTTCTTCAGAATCGGAAATTGGTAAATATGGCAACGAAGGTTTTGGACCAAAACATTTATTCCCTTCATCAGTTGTAGTAGTTGATCATCCAATAATTTCACAACCATCCACTACTCCAGCTAGTACCACTACTAGTACTGTCACTACTAGTGCCAATGGAGGTAATATTACACCAGCACCAATTCAATTACCACAATCAACAATTGTTACAAGTATGAATATTGTTGAAGATGATAGTGAAATATTAATGGATCCAAAGGAAGTTGTATCAACTATATTATCAATATTGTCAAGATTAGCGGTTGATTATATGCCATCAGTTAGTAATGATAATGCAGGTCATTTAAATTCACCAGTAATTCATCAACATATTTATAAATTAACAGAACCATATAGTGTTGAAGTTAATTTCAATACATTTTCACAATTGTATGATATATTAGAACATTATAGAAATCAATTAAAAGTTAGTCCTTCTTCATCATCAAGTAGTAATAATAATAGCCATTATCATCATTATCATCATCATCATGGTCATCGTAATTCCAATAATAACAACAAACAAATTGAAACATTACGTTGTATAATTTATTGTCTTAGATTATTAAAAGTCAATTTATTTAGATTGTGTTCAAATATAAGAATATTAGAAAGAAATCAACAATATCAATTAGATTCATCAAGAGATTCACTATTGAAATGTATAGATCAAAAGTTTTTACTTCAATTACGTACATTACTATTGAATTTTGTTATTGATGGTATTGAAAGTAGTGGTGGTAATAATGGTAATGGTGTAAACAGTAATACAATGATCATTGAATTTGAAACTATTAGAGAAGAATCCTGTGAAGTACTCACTATTGGTTTAGATTTATTTTATCCAACTTCATTAGATAAAGCAAATTTAGTATTTCATTTATTAGATCAAGTTTCAAAAATTAGAAAATTAGATATATCTTCAACAACTTCATCAATTCCATCACAAACACAATCAGGTTTATCAAATATTCCAATTTCAAATTTAAAACCAACAAATCAATCATTCGTTACAAAGAATAAAACAAGTAATACCACTAGTAATGTAGTTGTATCAAATAAAGATCAAGGATATTCAATGTTATTAAATAAAGTATTGGTATTATTGTCAAGTCATTCAAATGCATCATTTTTTGCATTACCACCATTAATTTCAGAATTTAATTCATTTGGTATATTTGATAAAGTGAATGGAGGAAATAAGAATATTGATCATACCACAGTACCAATATTAGATCAAATTAAAGATTCAATGAATTTATTTGTACCAATTATCACACATTTATTGGCGGAAGCACAAGCAACAATACCACCTCAAACTATTATACCACATATTTCAAGACAAGATTCAACTCAACATTTAGGTTTCTCATTATATAGTAGTGCATCACCGCCACCAACTTCATCTCCTGCAATGAGATTACTATTAGCAATTCAAAAAGATTTAATATTACGTGTTGAAAATGGTAATTCAACATCATCATCTTCGTCAATGCTTGAAGGTGCACCATCACAAGCATTAGTTGCATATAGTAAATTATTAATGGATAAATGTAGAGAATTATTAATTGGTGTATTGGATATGGATTCACAAAAGAATCAATCAATATTGTTAACTGATTTTAAGTCATCAGTTGTAGGTGCATTGTTACCAACATTGATTCATTCATTATTTTTATTTTCATATAGAATTTGTTTGGCAAAAGAATTGTTACCATCATTAGTATTACTGATTGGAGTTGTTGATCGTGTTAATAGAAGGTTACCAAAGCTATTGAATAGACCTGAACTTGGTAGACAACCATTACAAAAAAGATCATCATTTGTTGAAGGTCCTTCAAGAATATCAGAATCACCTCATCCTTATCATCCATATACAAATGCAAGACAATCTGTTACTATACCAGGTGCAGTATTCTTATCATTGGTATTTGATGAGAGAAGTTACACATCAACATTGGATGATGTTTTACAAATTTATGAATCTGCAGATAGTAAAGAACCATTGGAACAATTTTCATCGTCAAAATGGCCAAAACGTCGTATACTAATACCTGGTGATACTGTTGTATTTCAATTTATAACTGGATCAGTAAACACAAGTAATGGTACATATTCAAATTATTGGGGTTACCGTTGTAACATTATTGGTCATATGCCAAATTCAGATAAAACTTCATTACCATGGTCATCTCATTTAGAGAAAACAATGTGTTGTTTAGCTGGTAGATTTTCATCTTGTTTGATTTCAGGTGATTATTTAACAGATTTAGAATTGGAAAATACTCATTTCTTAGAATCACCATTATTCTCTGGTGGTACTGAAGATGATGATGAATTAATCAATATTTCAGATTTACAATTAGTACCAATTGATCAACAAGATACTTCAACATCATCATCATCAACATGGTCATTAAAATCAATTCAAAGATTTTGTTATTCATTTGCAAAAAGAAATGGTGAATTATATTCAACTCACTTATCAGATTTCATGTGGAAATATATTACAGGTGAAAAATTAAAAGGTAAAGCAACAATTAAATCTGCTCAACAAGCCATAATTGCATCATTAATTAAACATTTGGGACTTGGTGAAATTTCTTTAAATTTTTCATTGGAAATTATTCAAAATAAACAACAACAACAACAACAGTCACAGTCAACCACTACAAATATTGTTACATTAAAACCACCACAATCATTAATTGATGTTTGGAAATCAGTATTACATATTAGAATTGCAATTATTCAAAAACATCAAGAATCACAATTATCAAATCATCCAGTTGATGAAATTACAGAATCTCAAAAAAGAAGAAGTGTTGATATGAGAACACATTCGGAATTTAGAGAATCAATTTATAAAGAAATTGCAGATAAAATAATAGAGAATTCAATGTTTTTATTGGAATTACAAGCAAGTGAAAATATTGGTGGTGGTCAGATACCATTAAAACAACAAGAATTAATTAATAATATATTATTTAAATTTGTATTGTCAAATAGTTTACAAATTGAAGATATTAAAAAGATAATGTTATCACGTAGATCAAGAGCAACAAATAGGTCATTAGGATTACAAGCAATGAAAGATATACTGAAATGTGCTTCTGATAATGGATCAATGAAACATGAAGTATTATGTTTTATTGGACCTGCATTAAGAAATAGTGGATTGGTAAAACGTCGTTGTCCACCATACCATTATTTAGATTTCTTATATGGATGTGGTAGTAAATTAATTAAAGATGTTAAAAAGAATTTCAAATTGTTAATGGAGGATGTATCCCTCTTGTTAAATGACCAAAATTCAGATTCAATTTTGAAATTATATGCATTGGATGCATTCACATTAAACTTTTCACCAGATGATTCTGAAATGTTAACTCAAGTTGATATATTTAATAAAATTCATTCATTAATGACAAATGAATCGATATGGGGTGGTATTTGGGGTACAAATTCATCAAATGATTATAATCATAGAAATTCAATTGGTTCTCCATCTGGTAGTTTTCTTCATTCAAATTCAACTTCATCATTATATGATAGTTTAGAATATTCAAATTTACCTGGTGGTTATGGAAGTTCATCAAACAACAATAATTCAATTTATTCAAATTTTGTTGAAGAAGATAAATTGGAAAGAGAAAAATTGAAAAAAAATGCAAAAGCTTTATTCAAATTTTTAGGTTTAATTTGTGTTGATATTACTACAACTGGTACTACTATCAATAGTGGTGGTGTTGTTGATACAAGTACAAGTACAACTACAACTACCACTACAACAGCTACTGCTAGTAGTACAACTAAATTTGAATCATTAAGAGACTCATTCTTTAGTTTAATGGCTACTCAATTAGAATCTTCTTTGGTATTTCTTAAAGAACAAAATAGATTATATTGGGGTAAAGGTATTGGTAATAATGTTGGAAGTGGTGGTAATGGAGGTGGTAATAGTGGTAATGGAGGTGATACAACAAGTTCAAATAGTGGTACACCATCAGGTGTTTCATCTCCTTCAAATAGTAATTTAAAATCACGTAGAATTTATAGAGCAGAGAAATCTTATGTTGACCTATCAGATTCATTAACATTATTATACATTTTAAGTGCGTTTGATAATGTTAAACAAAGATTATGTTCAATTACATTTATAAATATATTTCATTCAATTTTATTAGTTGGTGATGAAACTCAACGTAAATTAATATTACGTATTTTTAGAAGAATATTACCATTTGTATCACCATTGAAATTATTAGTACCTGCTATTAGTACTGGTAGTGGTGATGGATCATCAAGTAATAATAGTTCAGGATCAACTACACCAATTTTACCAAGTTCAATACCACCAATCCAACCACCAAAAACTATATTTTCATTGTTATTAGAAATATTGGGAGCAGTTAGTTATTGGGGATGTTCAAGTGATTTATATGAAATTTCAAAGTATATTGATCCACGTTATTTCATTTCATCAAATAATCATTATAATCTTTATCGTAGTTCATCATACAATAGTAGTACAAAAACAGCTGTTGATTCACCACATTCATTCTTTTCAATATTTGATAAATCCACTCAATTTCCATGTTCATGGGATATACTATCACCAAGTTCATTTGTTAAATTCTCTGATGATTCCAAAATTGTTACATTTGTATCTGGCAGTACACCGTCAACTAGTCAACCATCAAGTAGTAGTGGTAATACAAGTAGTGCAACAACACCAACATTATCAAATACTACAACATCATTATCAATTTTATCAAATAATTTAGAAACAATTCAAGGATTACAATTGATTAAATCTGATATTATGATACCAGAGACAACACCATTCTTTTATTTTGAAGTAAAGATTGAGAATGAAACTAGGGATATCATAGTTGGACTGTTTCCAGCTAGTAATATTGACCAGTTACGTTCGTTAAAAGATTGGAGATTTGGATTAGGTTATTCAAGCAAAGATGGTAATAAAGTATGTTATCGTATAACATCAACTCAATCAAAACCTTACTCTACATCATTCACTAGAAATGATGTAGTTGGATGTGGTTATAATCATAAAGATGGTAAAGTGTTTTTCACTAAAAATGGTAAATATTTAGGAACTGCTTTTAAAAATGTTCAAGGTGATTTTTATCCAGTTGTTGCATTGTCATCGGGTGGTTCTGTTTTCGTTAATTTTGGTCAACAACCATTTCAATATGATTTAACTTCAATTATTGCATATCATTTAGAATTCATTTCAGAAAAGACTGTACCTACAATGACATTATCATACGTGAATGAAATTGTCTATTTACTTCGTTCATTAATGAAATGTCAAAATTGGAAATCTCAAATTCAAAAATATTTATTAGACGGTCTAAAATTATTACCAACAACTATTCAATCAAATATATTACCTTCTCCAATAATTGGTAGTGGTAATACTGGCAGTAATAGTAGTAGTTCTGGTAGTGGTGTTGCAAGTGGTATATTTAATAAATTTAATAAATCAACTACAAGTAATAGTAATTTAATGAATTTACCACCACCTCCACCGTTACCTTCAAATCATCATATGATTGGTAAATCAACATCATCATCAACGTTAGTGTCAAAGAATATGCAATCATTATTTCATGTATTCTCAACGGTATCATTGTTATCAGGATATTTAGATGGTGTGTGGTCTGGAGCAAGAGTTGAAGTTGATATTGGATCAGGATGTTTTGAAAATGGTACTGTAATTGAATATAGTAGTCAAAATCATTTATGTAGAGTATTATTAGATTGTAATGTTGACAAATTAATTAAAACTACACATAATAGAATTGCACTAAAACCAATTCAAGAAATTGCAATTGATTTTAGTTGTTTTTCAAATCCAATAACTATACTTCAATCAATCTCTGCATTTTTAAAACCACCTCCATTATTACCAATTATTAAACAATCAAATACATCATCATCATCATCACCACCTTCAACAATTCATAGTACAAGTAGTAATACTAGTGGTAATACAAGTAATGTTAATCAAGCACCATCATCACCATTACCAACACAACCAAATTCAAATAGTAGTATGACAAATAATATATTGGATGGTATAATTAATTCATCATCAAATTTATCATCTTCTTCATCAACTATTCAAAATACAACAACAGTACCACCAGTATTACCACCAACTTCACCAACTCATTCAACAAATGTACCATCAACATCAACATCAGGTGGATTAGTTAATAGTATTAGTATTAGTAATTCATCAAATAATATTAGAAATATTTACTTGTTTATAAAGAGTAGAGTTATGAAGATATTTGGTGGACTATTGAAATATTCAGAATGTAGTAAATTTACATTGGAAGATGGATTAATACCGATACTAGTTGAATTTGCATTAGGTAGACCAATTCAATTTTTAGATGAACCTAAAATTGAAAAAATGGAAATACTTTCATTTTTATTAAAAGAAAGAATTTATGATAAAACATTAAAATCATTTTTAAATACAACATTGGGTCATCAATATACAAGTAGTGGACCAAATACAAGTAATACAATAACAAGGCAAAATAATTCACTAATTCAACATCATTTAAAACAACAACATATTCAACAACAACATCATATTCAACAACAACAACAACATCATGCTCAATTATTACAACAAGGTGGTATTGCTCCAATAACTACTGCAAATAATACAACTACTACTACTTCAACTACAACTACAACCAATGGTGGTATTGTTGAAGAAAGTGATGAATTAACATCTGAATTTAATTTTGAAGATGATCATGATGCTTCGGAAGTATTGGATGATTTTGATGAAATACTTGGTAATTATGATGAAGATGAAGTAGTACCAAATAGTAATATTAATATTAATGGTAATGATGATGGTAATAATAGTGGTTATTCAAATAGAAATAGACCACATGCTAGTGCAGCTACTACTAGTAGTCAACAACAACCAACTATAATTCAACAACCAATTGAAGATGAGGATATTGATGAAGATGAAAGTTTACAAGGTGCAATTGCAGAAGATGATTTACAAGAAGATGGTATATTTGGAAAGAAAGTATTATGGTCAGATATTAAAATTGGTATGCATGTAATGATATCTAAACGTGAGAAATTAAATTTACGTCGTTCAAATTGGGTTCATGAAATGGATGGAATCATAGGTCAATTAGGTATAGTTAAATCAATTGATAAAAAACATCATCAAGTATTAGTAACTTTCTTAGACGATGAAACATTAACTAGATTCGATTGGTGGTGTTGTTATGAAATATTTACATATCCAACAAGTGAAAAATCAATTAAAAATAATAATCCAATAATTCAATCAATTGAAAAATATTCACATTCACAATTAATTCATTTAGATACTTCTTCAGAAATGGCATTATCAATATTATATTCAAGACAAGCATTAATTTCATTATTGGTTAGTATGCCTATGTCTGCTAGAATTTCATATCAATCTTTTGGTGGTGCAAAGAATTTAATGTATATTCTCAAATTGACATTACATACTACACTGTTAAATGATTCTGCAAATTATATACTTTCAAATAATAGTATGACTAAATTATTAAATATTTCACCAAAGAATCATAAAGATTATGTCAATTTAAAATCACTTCAATCAAAATTATCAACTTTATTAAAACAAGAATCATACAATAGTAATAGTAATAATAATAGTAATAATGATATCATTTCAACCAACAACAACAACAACAACAACAGTGTATCTGAAGTTATTGATAGTAGTACAATAATTAATAGTAATGCTATTTCAAATACTTCTTCAATTAATCCTTCTTCAACACTATCAAGTACTACAACCAATACAACATCAGTTGCAACTTGTAATAGTAATACAGTTACAACTGGTAGTGGTAATTCACGTAGTAAACATGAACATGTATCAGTTGCTGTAGTTAATTTAAATAAAAAGAATCAACATCAACGTCAAGATAGTAATACAACTACTGCTACATCAACAAGTAATACAACTACTACAATATCAGCAACATCATCACCATATCACAGTGGTAATAGTGGTAATGTACCAACACCACCAAATAAACATAATCATAATTATTCATCACCATTACCACCAACACCTGGTTCATCATCAAATAGTAGTAGTGCAAATAATACACCAACTAAATGGAAAAGTTATAAACCAGATTCAACATATAATCATCATTTTAATCCAACAACTATACTCGGTAGTAGTAGTTTAAATACAAATCATAATATTATATTAGGTGGTAATTCAAGTAGTGGTGGTGGCAATGGTTGTAGTAATAGTAATTCAAGTAGTACTAATAATAGTAGTAATAATTTAACTTCATTAATTACACAATCAATCATAAATAACAATATCAATTCAACCACAACCAATTCCACCAATCAAATGTTAATGTTGGAGCCATTAAAAACAGGTAATTTAATGAAACAACAAAAAATTATTAAATTATGGAAAAGAATTTATGTTGTTTTATCAAGTGATTGTTTATTCTTTTATAAACCACAAAATTCAAATAATCATCAAATTACAACAAGTAGTGGTACTAGTGGTAATAATAATGGTAACAGTATTGGTGGTAATAGTAATGGTAATACAATTGGTAAACAAGATAGAGAATTATCATTAGGTGGTGGTACAGGTGGTAACATTAATACTACTGGTGGTGGTAATAGTAATAATAATTCAATTAATCCAATTGGATCAGTTGATTTAAGAGATATTGTATCGGTTAATCAAGTTTCATTGGTAAAACAAAATAAAATATTTAATACTCAAATTGGTAGTAAGAAGGATTCATTTTGTTTTCAAATTACACTGACATCAAATAAAACACATTTATTTCAAGCATCAAGTCAAGATGATTTAAATGATTGGATACAAATTATAAATTCAGCATGTATTTCAAGTGCATCATTTAGATCTGCTAAAACACCAACTGGATCAGATAGTGTTCAATCAAAAATATCATTATTAGAAGTGTTGACTAGAGAATGTTGTATTCAATTACGTGATACTGCAAATGAACATACATCATTATTACATTATGAAGAATCACCTCATCCATATCCAATTAATTATCGTACAAAGAAAATAATTCGTATTGAAGGTGCACAATCATTGTTAATTACTTTTGATTCAAAATCATATAGTGAACCTGGTTATGCAATATTGAAATTCTTTTATGATCCTTCATGTACTCAACATATTTCTTCATATTCTGGTAAATTCAATTCATTCCCTCCAACAATTATTAATAGTTGTCAATTTTGGATGGTGTTTATAGCAGATTCCAATCGATCAGAATGGGGTTACAAATTCACTGTTACTCCAATTAGAATGAAGACATCTGATGTTTGTTTATTACCACAACCAAATTTTGAATTTGCTTGTTTTATAGTTGATTGGGTATTACAATTGGATATTGGTTTATTTAAAAATTATCCATTATTCTTCTCAAGTGAACTAGTTGATATGTTATTGTTACATTTATCACTAAATCAACCATTGGATAGAAAATTAAAAGCAATTAATTTCCTTACTAGATTGCTATTGAAATTACGTGAAAATCCAATTCAACTATTATCATTTTCCATTCAAAAAGAAATTTCCAGTAAAATTGATTTTCTCAAAGATGAAATGTTTAAAATTTATAAAATTGAACAAGGTACATCTATTAACAATACAACAACTATCAATACACCAATACTATCTCAATACCTATTAAAATTAATTGAACTTTGTGTTCAAACTCATATCATACTATCATCTGCAAATTTAAATTTAATTCAACAATTACAACAACAACAACAAGCTGCAGCGGTACAAGTTGAAAATGAACAATCATCTGATGGTGGTAGTGGTAGTGGAGGTGGTGGTAGTAATTCAAATATATTATCAAATTCAAATGGATCAAATTCAAGTACAAGTATTAATATTAATAATACAAATGTAAATGTTAATAATAATTATAACTATTCAGTATTTAATATAAGGGATGAACATAAATTATGGTTTACACGTATGATAAAGACAAGTAAAATGTTGGATCATTTATTCCGTGGTAAAGGATTTAGTAAAGAATTTATTAAAGAAGCATTTGTAGAAACTAGATCAAAACAAGTAATTGATAGTCCGCATCCATATCCACCTGGTGCAAGAGTAACAAGTAATATAGTAATTCAAGATTCCGTTTCATTGAAAGTTGAATTTGATCCAAAATCAAAAACTCAAACTTATGTTGATTATTTAATGTTTTCAAAATCAACTCCAGGTGGTGACGATTTAGGTTTCTTTACAGGTGATTTTCCAACACAACCAATTTACATACCAGGTGATAGGTTTATATGGTCATTTTATTCAGATTCAAATGATTCAGAATGGGGATTCCGGTTCACTATTACACCACAATTTTCAGATGATGTCCTTCGTGATAATGATATTCGTTATGAAAAAGAAATTACAATGTTATTTAAACAACCTTCATCAAATGTCAATGGTAATGTTAATTGGAATCATTCAATGGATTTAGAATTAGTTAAATTTGTAAATGCAATTTGTGAAAAACAAAAAAAGAATCCATATCAATTATCATTTGAACAATGTTTAATACCAGAATATTTAACATTGTTTCCATTATTATCAGAAATGGATAATGATCATTATATATTATTACTTCGTTTCATTATATTAAAACATTTTAATACTTCAATTCAGTCATTCATTAATTTCATTGATTTAAAAGGTGCTTCTGATGATTGGTCAACTGCTTACAAACTTTGTTCACTTCGTGGTTTATTATTCAATGATATCAAATTGGAAATATTAAATAATTCACTCATTCAAACTAAATCTCAAGGTAGAAGACCAATAATTCATTTAAATAGACATGGTAATTTATTTATTACTTCAAATCAAATTACAAGTAGCAGTAGTAGTAATAGTGGTAATTCAACAACTACTTCATCATCAAATAGTAATGGTAATAATAACTCAGCTACTACTACAACCAGAGTATTACCAT
The DNA here is from genome assembly GCA_013375695.1 of Dictyostelium brefeldianum. NCBI lineage: Eukaryota > Evosea > Eumycetozoa > Dictyosteliales > Dictyosteliaceae > Dictyostelium > Dictyostelium brefeldianum. The sequence continues at coordinate 29,798 of JABXES010005614.1, forward strand.
CACAAAATACATCAAATTCAAATCGTAATAGTATTAGAGTAACAAGTAATGTTAATAATTCAAATGCGGCTGCTTCTAGTAGTAGTACAACAACAAGTCAAAGAAATAGTTCACCATCAACAACTACAACTACAGTGGCACCTACTAGAAATAGTTCACCAACTACACCAAATAGAAATAATGGTAGAAATAATAATCCATTACCAACTCCACCACCACCACCAACTACTCCACCACCACCACCTCAACCAACAACTATTCAATCAACTACACAATCAACTCAATCAAATAACCAATCAACAATTTCAATTATTACAATTAAAAATTATTTAAATAATTATAAAAATGAAAATTTATTTTTACAATCGTTTAGACAATTGTATAATATGGATCCATTAAGATTAAGACATAATGATAGAGCATGGGAAGTTAAATTAGAACGTGAAGGTGCAAGAGATGCAGGTGGTCCATACAGAGAATGTATTACTCAAATTGTTACAGATTTACAAAGTAGAGATATGAATTTATTTTTACCATGTCAAAATGCTCAAGGTGATGTTGCATTTAATCGTGATAAATTTGTACCAAATTCAAGTGCAAATTCACCATTGGCATTACAATTGTACGAATATATTGGTAGATTAATTGGTATTGCAATTCGTACTAAAAATTGTATTGAACTATCACTTCCTTCCATTGTTTGGAAATCATTGGTTTGTGCTAAAGTTGATCGTCAAGATTTAGAAGCAATTGATAAATATTGTACAAACTTTTTAGAGTTACTTGAAGGTACTTCGAATGAATCAAAATTGACAATTGATATATTTCAAGATTGTATTGATCAGTCATTCACTGCACATTCAATTGATAATCAAGTAGTTGAATTAGTATCAGATGGTAAATCAATTCAAGTCACTTGGGATAATAAATTAGAGTATGCTTCGCTATTGGAACAATATAAATTGAGTGAATTTAAATTACAAATTGATGCAATGGTAAAAGGTGTATCTTCAATTATTCCATTATCAATATTAAATATTTTCACATGGCAAGAAATTGAACAACGTGTTTGTGGTATTGCTGGATTAGATATTAAACTATTGAAAAAGCATACACGTTATTGTGGTCTCCTACCGAGTGAAGCTAGAGTTGCATGGTTTTGGAAAATTATTGAATCATTTTCATCGGAAGAGCAAACATTATTTCTTCGTTTTGTTTGGGGACGTTCAAGATTACCATCACCTGCTGAATTTAATAATGTGCAATTTCAAATTTATCCATTTATCAAGAATGAATCTAGGATTTATGATGATGATTTTGAAGATTCACGTACAAATTCAAATGAAGATCATTATCAAATTCAAGATGAATATTTACCTGAAGCTCAAACTTGTTTTTTCACTCTATCAATTCCAAATTATAGTTCATTGGATGTAATGAGAGAGAAATTACTTTATGCAATTACTTCTTGTAGAGAAATTGATGCTGATTTCGTTGTACCTGATGAAAATACTTCTTCAACTTCTCATCTATTAAATTAATCAAACAATAAAAATGTATTTAAATTATATATTTATAAAACATTTATCTTTCTTTTTTTTAAGTTTATAAACTACCAGCAATAAAGTTTAAAAAATAATAATCAATTGATAACAATATTGTGCGTATAAGAAATAATAAATAACATGTTCAATCATCACGAATCAATCTGATATTTATTTTTTTATTTGTAAAATTATAATTTAGTAGATGTTTAAAAAAATTTCCTTTTTGAAAATTTATAGTTTTTTGAGAAAAAAAAAAAAAAGGCCCATTTTTAATTTTTAAAATTCATTGTTAATTAATTCACACACTTCTCACTCTTTCATACTCTTCACATATTTATAAACCGTTTCTTTTTTTTTAAATAATAAAACACAAAATGATAAACCAACTATCAAAAGATTTAAAAAGAAAATCATCATCACCATCAAGAGTAGGACATATTAATTTTATTAGCAGGTTTACTATTATTTATATATTAATATTTGATAATATAATTTAATTATAGTTAAGTATAGGAAATTTACAACCAAAAAAAAAAACTCACTTTAGTAGTGATAATTACATTTTGTATAGTGATCTTGTAGATTATGAACAAGATGAAGATGATCATGATGGAGATGAAGATTATGATGAAGATGAAGAATCAGAGAAAGAAGAAATTAACAATTGTAAAGATACAGATGATAAAGAAGAAGAAGATACAATCATTAATGTTAATGAAAAGTATGAAATAAATTTTAAAAATTGTTTGGGTGTTGGTGCAAATGGAAGAGTTTATATTGGTAGAGATAGAATAACAAATGTTAAATACGCAATAAAAGTTGTACCATTGGAAGCATTGGAATTTTCAGTAGATGAAGCAGAAATGTTAAAAGATTTAGACCATCAACATATTATTAAATTACAAGAAATTATTAAAAGAGTAATTATAATAATAATGGTACCATTTTATTTGATAATTGTTCATTTATTGTAATTGAATATGCATCTGGTGGTACACTAGAAGGTCAAACATTTTCTGAAGAACAAGCAAAAGAAATTATTGTTCAGTTATTCATTGCAGTTGAATATATGCATTCCATTGGCATAATTCATAGAGATATAAAACCAGATAATGTACTGCTAAGTTCACCATTGAATTGTGGTCCAATTGAAGTTAAACTATGTGATCTTGGTAACTCTACTCGTGAACCGATTTCAAAAGAAAATTTAACAACAATTGGTTACAAACCACCAGAAGAGTGGTACAATTTTAAATTGGATTACTTTTCATTAGGTATTTTATTAAAAGAAATGTAAGTAATATATTTAAAGTACTATTATGTTGTTTTTATATTAACTATATTTATATGATATTAATAATTATCTTTATATTTAATTATAGATTAAAAGATATCCAAAAGGGAGAAGATGTTTTAGATTTAATTTATGGATTAACAGATCCAAATCAAACAACCAGGTGTTCAATCATAGAAGCATTATATCACCCATATCTTTGCGATGTTTACTTGAAATATAATGAATAAACATCACACACATCCTATGTAGTTACAAATGTATTCAAACTGATATCATGCATCAATTCCAATTCCAATCATTATCATTAATATTTAAATCATCACATGTACCATTAGATTTTTTGCTTAAATTATTTATGAAGTTTTAATTTTAGTCAATTAGATTGAACCAATACTACTACAAATAATAATGTAGTTGTTATATATATAAATAAATATTCAATGTTTTTTGTAAATGTTGTGCAGAATACGAAAAAATTTTTAATTATGTATATGTGTGTATGTAAATGTATGTGTGTAGTAGATAGATACAATTAAAACAAGTTTGATCATAATGTAATGTGATTTATTGTTGTTCTTTTTCTAAATAGTGTGAATGTAAGAAGACAATGATTAAGGTTGTTGATGATATTTTTTGTGGAGGTGATTGATTATCATAAGTTTGTGGTGATATTTGTTGACCATCATATGTTTTTTGTTGTTGGAAACCATTTCTTGGCACACTAATATTTTAATTGTTATTACTACATAATAATGATCTTCTAAATTGTTTTCTGTATATTAGTGGTATATAATTATGATATTGTTTGTTATTGTTGTTGCTGTGTTGTGAAATAATAAATAATAAATAATGTTTTTAATAAAAAAAAAAAAAATTTACAATATCCCATAACCTATTTTTTTTTTTTTTATATAGCTTGATAAAAGGTTTTTTTTTTTATATTTTTTTGAAATGTTATGGCAAGCAAATAACAAAAAAAAAAGTGTAACATTACAAAGTTGGTAATTGTTCATAACAAATTACTTAAGTGAAGGTCATTCACACACTTAAAAAATAAATAAAAATTAACATTGGTGAGGTGCGTGGTTAGGACATCATTTATGTGGTCCTGCGTTTCTCTTTTTTGACTAGTTGATACATTAATTGAATCACAACTAAACTATGAATTGATAACAAAAAAATGGTACAAATTAATCCATCTTGAATATACTAAAGTAACTAGAAATAC
>JABXES010005621.1:0-33806 GCA_013375695.1 Dictyostelium brefeldianum
TACACATACACACTATAATTCAATCTTTCCATATTTATTTTTAGATTATCATCATAATTATTCTTTTAAATAATAATAATAAATTCAAAACCCATTTTCACACAAAATTAAAAAAAAAAAAAACAAAAAATTTTTAGCTTTTATTTTGTTTTCACACACAAATACTCTCAATCATCATCACTATTATCAGTTTATTATATACAAACAATATAATTAATTAGAACAAACAAAAATCAAATAATGTCAGAAGTTGAAACATCATTTGCACCACCTCCACCACCACCACCAGCTCCAACTCCACCTCCACCACCACCAGTATCAAAAGCAGGTGCACCAGGTAGAAATGCATTATTAGGATCAATTGAAGGATTTAGTGCAAATAAATTAAAAAAAGTTAAAACTAATGAAAAGAAGAATGGTATGATTTTCATTTTTTATATTAAATTTCATTCAAAACTTTTTTTTTTTTCAATCTTGACTTTTTGACTTTTCAAAAAACTAACAAATCTACTTTTATGTCACATGACATTTATCATCACTATTACTATTGCAATGTAAATATTTAGATACAAGACCAATTCCAAGCGGAGGCGGCGGCGGTTCATCAGGAGGTTCAATTGGAGTATCATCAGGTAAACCAGCTGGTGGTAATGGACCATCAGGTTTTGGTGATATTTTTTCAGGTGGTATGCCAAAACTTAGAAGCACAAATAAGGTAATTAATCAAATCATTGAATTAATATTTCAAACGATCAATAATGAATAATCAAATTTATGAAAGAATGAATCAATGAATGAATGTTAACATATAAATTTTAAAACAAACAGGGAAATACTTTAACAGAACCAACTACAACAGCAACAAATACAGTTAATGTTACACCAAAACCAGTTATTCAATCAAATTTAAAACCAGCAGGTACAACAACAACAGTTAATTCATCATCAACAACAACTACACCAAAACCATCAATTCAATCAATTTCAAAACCAGTGGTTAAGCAATCAACTGGTGTATTAAGACCAGCACCTGTCATTTCAAAAGCACCAATTATTAATAAAGTTGCTGCTAAACCAAGTGCACCAATTGTTAAACCACCAAATTCAACTCAAACACAACAACCACCAGCACCAAAACCAATTGAACCGGTTGTTCAACCAACTCCAACTCCAACACCTACACCTACACCTACACCTACACCACCACCAACACCAACACCAATTCCAACAACTACAACTACTTCAACAACACCAAAATCATCACCAAAACCAATTATTGATTTACCACCACCAATTGTAAAACCAAATCATGAATCAATTTCAACATCACCAGTTACCACAACTACAAGTGTAGTTGAAGAACATACAATTTTACCAGGTGATGGATCAAGAACAACTATTCCAGTTAAACATACACCAACTTCAACTACATCAACAAACAATACAACAACTTCATCATTTGGAAGTGTACCACCAAAAACAAACACCACCACTACATCTAAACCAGCAGGTACCCCAGTTAATTGGGTTAAACCAGGTTCAGGTCCAATTTCACCAATTGGTAAAGTTGTTCAAAGTGCATCAGTTCAAGTTGCGCCACCAAGAAGAGTTACAAGTTCAGCAACTCCAATGAAGCCTGCCCCTGTTATCACATCAAAAAAACCAGCACCAGCTGTTAACAATAATACTACCTCAACAACACCAACCAATACATCAAATCCAACAACACCAACATCTGCAGCATCACCAAAATCACCTGCTGTATTTAATATTCCACCACCAATTGTAAAACCAAACACAACAACAAACACAAACACAATCACAAATGAAACAGTTGCTAAACCAACACCAACACCAAAACCAATTGAACCAGTTGTTCAGCCACATAAAGAAGTAGAACCAGAACAACAATATAAAGCACCAACTCCAATTGCACAACCACCACAACCACAAGCACAGCATAAAGAACCAGAACAACATAAACCAACACCTCCACCACCATCAATACAAGAACATCAACATCAACATTCATCAACCAATACATCATCAAATAATCTTAAATCACAACAATCACCAAGAAAGAATGATAATGATAATGAATTATCATGTGCAAGATGTGGAGGTGGTATTGAAGGTAATCACTTTAAAGCATTAGATCAAGCATGGCATATTGAACATTTTACATGTGTTGAATGTAATACTGGTATTCAAAATTTTGTATCACACGAAGGTCAACCATACTGTGAAGTTTGCTATGATCGTAAATTTGTAGTTCACAAACAATGTAATGTATGTGATAAACCAATATTTGGTACTGTTGTAAGTGCAATGAATAATACATTCCATTCAGAGTGTTTCAAATGTAGTAATTGTCATTCAACTTTTCCAGATAATGAATTTTATCAATATGAAAGTAAACCATGGTGTGCAACTTGTATTCAAAATATAACTAAAGCTAAATATGAAAAATGTGATCATTGTCATCAAGAAATTGATTCAAAATCTGATGGTGTCATTAAAGTGTTGGGTTCAAAATATCATAATAATAATTCTTGTTTTGTTTGTAAAGGTTGTTCCACTGTTTTCCCAAATCTTAATTATTATGAAATTAATAATCTACCAATGTGTTATGATTGTGCTTCTAGATCATAAATTCAAATTGACCATCACCCCTCCCCATTAGAATAATGTAAAAAAAAAAAGAATATATTTATTGATTGGTTCCCTCTCATTAAAAAAAAACAATAAAAAAAAAAGTATATCTATTTAATTTAAATCATAATTCTTTTTTTTTTAATGATGCTCCACATAACTGACTTATTTATATTTACGATTTATTAATATTTACATCTTGATTGGCTGCCTAAATTTTAAGTTTTTGTAAATTTTTTTTTTTTATGATACTATTATACATTTCATACAAATTGGTGTATGACCACATTGAATACATATTCCAAATACCTCTGTTGTATTATATTTGTTATTAACTATTACTGTTGAGTTATTATTATCGTTACTAATCATTGTGTTGTTTTATTATTATTCACCAAAAAGACATTACAAACATGGTATTGGAGATATCAATAGTGAAATAATAGATCCAATTAAAAGAATTACAAACAATTACAATTCCAAAAATAAATCATTATTAGTTGAATATGATAATCTATTAAATCAATTAGAAGCTGAATATACTCAGATATTATAACTTCAATTAAAAGAGATTTAATAAAACAATTAGATACTACATTAAATGAAAATAGAAATACATTCAACATTCAACAATAAACAGCATTAATAAATTAATTGATATTAAATACAATTTATAAATAATAATAATCAACTTAGTAATACTGAAATTTTTAAACATAATCATCAATGTAAGAAACTATTATCTGAAAGTAATTCATCATCAACATCACATTTTAAACAATCACAATTAAATGAAAATACATCAAATATTGATGAAATTAATAATTCAATTAAATCATTATTCACTATAATTAACTACAAAAAAGTTGAATCCCAAATTGTATTTTCCTTAACCATAAAAAATAAACAAAAATAAAATCAACTCAACCATACTTACCAAATTATTATTAATTAGACATAAGTTTACAATCAATTAATTAAATTGTAGATTAAACAATAAAATAGTACCCACTCCACAATAGATATTTAATTTAAACCTGGTGTGGTGATGTTAACATTTATAAAATATCACATCACATTCAAATCACATTTTATCACTATTTTTTGATGTATTTTTTTTATTTTTCATATAAAATTGGGTTCATGGTTTATACCAAAAAAGATATTTATCAATACCAACCTGGGGGCTACATAAAAACTTATTTTACTATCATGATTTTTAGATATTTAAATTTTATTTTATTTTATTTTTATTTTTTTTTGAATAAAAAAATGGGTTTTTAAGCCTCACAATTTTCGCATTTTACAATCATTTCAATTCCATCACTTATTTTTTTTATATCCATATTGTATTATTTATTTGTATTATTATTATCATTATTATTATTCAACATTTAATTTAAAAATGAAATTATTATTCGCATTAGTTTTAATCTTTGGATTATTTTCATCATCATTTGCAAATGTTAGTGCAAGTGTACAAGTTGTACCAGCTATTCAAGTTGAGGAATTACAAAGTGCTAAAGATTTTGGTAATTTCCTCCTTGGTTTCGCTGAAGGTATTGAAATTTCTTTAGTATGTATTACACAATAATCACACGGTCATAACAAAATAATTATTTGATACTAATAATAATCGATATTAATATCAATAATAGACTGGAGGTGTTAGATCATGTGTTTCATCAGCAAGTGCAAGTATTGGTGAATTCACTTCAGCATTCCGTTTAATTGACAGTGGTTTAAAAAGCAAAAACCTTGGTAATACTAAATCTGGTATTAGAGATTTTGGTATTGGTTTAGTTGATGTTGTTAAAACATATCAAAAATGCGGTGTTGGTAAGTAGGGAAGGAAGATAGGGAGACAAGGGATTTGTTGTTTATAAGTTTTATTAATTTTTATTTATTTATTTTAAAAATGTAATGTAGGTAAATTGATTAGTGAAATTTCAACAATTTCAAAAGAAGTAACAAACGAAGCTGGTATTATCAAATTAGTCATTCATGAAGTTATCGATATCTTCCATAATGCTCATAGTCTCACTGCTGAATTCAAAGCTGCTATCTCTGATTGTGGTAGAGGTGATTGGACTGGTTGTGGTAAAAACTCTGGTCATATCGTCGGTACTTTAATGCATCAATAAACATGCATGCAGTGCACCATCCGAACCCAACACAAACAATTAACTATATAATTATTTCAATATTTAAATAAAATAAAAAAAATAATTATATCCCCTCTCCTCTCGAGTAGTTATAAATAACATTTGTATATTAAAAATAATAAAAGTATTATCAAATTTGTGTTTAATTTTTTATTTTCTTTGATGCAGTAGTAGTGGTTGTAGTTGTAGGATTCTCTTCAATTTGTCCATTTTTATCAACTTCTAAATCATTTAAAACCCTTTTTATTGATGTAAATGATTTTGGAATTGTGATGTGATGTTTAAATTTTGAGGTTGATTTTGTCCAAGTATCTAAAGTGCCACCACCTGTTGGAGCAGGACCAAAAACACCAGTGAATGCAACTAGGAAATCAGATTTTGAAATACAAGTATTTCTATCTTTAAATCCACTTGCAGAAGTATCTAATATTGCACCTAACTTTTGACACATTATAATTTCGTTTACTGTTAATCTACCAATTTGTTTACCAAAGCTTGAATGATAATTATTTGTTGATTTACCTGGATTCTTTGACCAATGTACTTTACCATCTAATTCTTCAAATTTGTATAATGGTTCCTTTGCTGCTGTTGTTGAAACACTTTCAACAATTTTACAAGGAAGGTATAATACTAATTTACATTTATCAGAATTTTTTAAAAAGTAATCAACAGCTATATGATCTGACCAAGCTGCACCACCTGATACCAATGTAATATTTGTACCATCAATTTCTTTATGTTGTTTTATTAAATTATCTAAATATTGTTTAAATGCATCTGCCATAAATTCAAAATGACCTTTAGTCAATACCATAATTGATTTATTTCTACCTGCTGTACCAATTACTCCTATTGTTGTTGTTTTTGTTGTTTTTGTTTCCATTATTATTATTATTATTGTTGTTGTCCTAGCTATCTTTTTAATTTAATTATTTATAAAAATAAAAGTGATTGATTTTTATTACACAAATTAATTTTTCATTTTTTAAAATTTTGAGAAATCTCGGTAAATTTGACATGACACGAAGTGTTTCAGAAATAAAAAAGAATTTTCACAACTAAATATTAGAAATAATAAATAAAAATGATATAAATAAATATATGTTAAGTGTTAAAGCATAAGAGATATTAAGAGTATTTTTTTATTTTTTTTTGAAATGTGTCTTTATTGTTGGTATTTAAATTTATTTTTAGATTTTATGCTGGTAAAAAAATAAAAAAATAAAAAATAAAGTTTTTCCCAGTGAATTGTTGAATTTTTGCATAAAAAAATTAAAAAAAAAACAAAACAAAACAACTTTGAAATTGGGTTTGTGTTTTGTAGCTGTTAACAGTTGTCACTTATAAAATCAATCTTAATAATCAATATCAATATCAATAATCAATATCTACACATATTTTTAAACATAATACAAAAATAGGAATAAATAAATTTAATGATAAAATAATCAAACACACAACTATATACACAACAGCATATATATAAAAATAAATAGATGGGAGACGATATAGATGAATATTATTATAATACGTTTGGTGATGGTGTTAGTGGTAATAATGAAAGTATAGGATTTGGTGATTTTACAATTAATAGTGGTGTAAACAGTAATAACAACAATAGTAGATATTCAACAACATCATCAAATGGAGCAAGTTCAGATTTATTAACTAGTAGTAATAATAGGAGTAGTTTAAATTATAAAGGATTTCCATTAATTGATGATGAAGATGGTGCAGGTGATGAAGATGATCCATTACTATCAGACTTATTACCAAGGCAAATATCTGGTGAAAATACATCATTTAAAGTATACAAAACAAGATGGTGGGTATTATTTATATTTATGTTACTATCGTTAAATCAGTGTAATTTTTGGATAACATTTGGTACAGTCGCACCAATGGCATCAACATACTACAACACATCAATGGTTGATATTAATTGGTTATGTGCAATTGGACCATTGGTATTTATACCGCTGTCAATGATATTCAGTTGGGCAATTGGTAGATACGGTATAAGAAAGAATGTGCTCATTGCATCATTCTTAGTTGCATCAGGTGGTGTTATAAGATGTATTCCAATGGGTGGTGATAAAACATTTTTTTTAATTGTTATTGGTCAAATATTAAATGCCGCAGCTGGACCTATAGTAATGATTTTACCAACAAAGTTATCAGCTGTTTGGTTTTCGCCTAAAGAACGTACATTTTCAACTGCCATTGCAACATTATCAAATTTCATTGGATCGGCAATCGGTTTCTTATTGGCATTAGTTTGTACGGATGACCGTAATTTTAAAAGTTTATTATATGCCGAAGCTGCATTTGCAGTGGTATTGGTAATTGTAATTTGTATTTATTTTCCAGAGAAACCACCGACACCCCCATCTGCCACATCATTTTTTTCAGATATTAAATCATCAAATAAAAAATTATCAAATAGTAGTGTGGTTTATAAAGAACAGAAAACATTGGTTGAAAGTTGGAAAGAACTCATTGTTCAATCAGGTGAATTTATGACAGAACCATCAGCTGCATTACTATGTATTGCAGTTGCATTATGTTCAGGTGTTTATGGTGGATGGGGTGCAGTTTTTGTTGAAATTGTTCAAAATGATTATAATCAAACTCAAGCTAAATGGCTTGGATTCTTTGGTATTGTAGCAGGTATGGCTGGTGGAATTATATTTGGTGCAATTCATGATAAAGTTCATAATTTTAAGAAATTGTTAATAGTGATATTCGCATTGAATACAGCAGTTTACACTATTTTTTCATTGGTAATTGATAAAACATTACCAGATTGGTTTTGGTTGGGTCAAGTTTTGAATGTGACTGGTGGATTTTTAATTAATAGTTTTTATCCAATCATTTATGAGGCGGCTGTTGAAGTTAGTTACCCAATACCCGAATCTGTAGGTACTTCAATTATCTCAATTCTATTAAATGTAATAACATTCTCTTCAATTATGGTTGGTTCAATTGTACCCGCTTGGTACCTTAATTGGGTATTGGTTGGTGCTTCTGCTCTATCTTTAATTTTAATTTGTTTTGTTAATGAAGAATATAAACGAAGTAAAAATGATAATTTAGCTAGTTTTGATTCAATAATTAAAAAATAAATTAATTTATAATATAATTTACTACTACTACAATGTAACAAACAGTTTATTTCTTGTCTATGTGTTGTAATTTATATGTGTTATTTGTCTATTTATATATCATCATGCGTGCTTTATCCACATCTTTTTTCAGTCACATTTCTAAAAATAATAAAAACATCATATTACAATTGTATTATGTAATAAAAAGATATTGTTTTTCTATAAAAAAATAAAATTAACACATAATTATTTGTCATACCAATTGGCTTTTTTTGAATCGCATTGTACGAATTTGTAAAAAAATTAAAAATTATTTTTTTCACCCAAATATTTTTAAAATAAATTAAAAAAATCTTCACTCGATTAGAATAAATAAATATAAATATATATACTACACATACACATATACACATAAATAAAAAGAAATGACAACAAGAAGAATTCATACAAATGCTACAGAATCTGTAAAAAATACAATAAATAATTACTATTCAAATATTATCGATGAAGTTGAACAAAATATTGAAAGGTTAGTAGTAAACTTTATTCTACATTCTAAATATCATAATATTAGTTCCACGCACCAGTATACTAATACATATTGGTTATAATACAGTAATAAAGTAGTTGTAATTGGTATGGCATATAATCCATTCTGTTCAAAAGTTTGTAAAGAATTAACCAATGCAGGTGTAGAATTTAAGTACTTAGAATACGGTAGCTACTTCAGCATGTGGAAGGAGAGAATGGCTATTAAATTATTTACACAATGGCCAACTTACCCACAAGTCTTTGTAAATGGTCAATTAATTGGTGGTTTTGATGATACAGTAAAAGAATTAAAAGGTGACTTATTTAATGGATTAAAAAAGAATTAAATAATAAATACATCCTTTCTCTATATAATAAACTTTTATATTTGTAAATATACAACACAAACACTATAAAATGAAGGCTATTTATTATTTTATTTTATTTCAACGAACTAATAAAGAAATACAATTTTTTGTGTCAGTTAAATATCTTGTTTAAAATTTTTTTTTTTATGAAAATATCTCAATCAAAATTTTATCATTTCATTAACAACAAAATGGACAGTAATAATAATAATAATTATAGATTATTTAAATTAGTATTTAAAAATAAAGTATTATCAACTCAAATTTATAGATTTGTTAGAAAAGTTAATAAACAAATTATTTATAGTAAACACAACCCAAAATCATTTAATACAAGAGTTAGTTATGACGAAGCTACATTTGGATGGATGTTAAGAAATAAACATTACCCATTATTATTGGACAAGATTGAAAATAATTGTAAATTAACTGGTTTCACATATGAATTGTTAAAGAATTTCTTTGGTTATATAAATAATACAATTAAAGATAAATCTGAAATATCAAGTATACTAAATAAATTTTATAAAGTAAATTATGAAGAATTAATAAAATTAGAATTAATTCAGTCATGTTCAAGTTTAGAAATAAAGAAAATAAGTGTGGTAGTATTTTCAATTCATGTTTCAAGTTTGGAATTTTTAAAAATTGCATTAAAAAATTCAATTGGTGGTATAATTGAAAATGATTTATTGGATATTGCAATTGTATGTGGTGATTTAGAAATCATTAAATTTATACATAAAGAAATGGGAATGAATTTAAAGTATCCAAATAAAGCGTTATTCAACTCATTATTATCAGATAACAGAAATGGAGTAATTGAATATTTATTAGATCAAGTTAAATATATACCACCAACTAAATATACTGGTACATATGATTTCTATTTTCATAATTTATTGAAATTAGATTTCAAATTATTTAAAAGGTTATATGATTTACAATCACCAATGTTTTATAGATTAAATGATTTAAGATCATTAACAAATGTTTATATGTATCCACAACATTCCTCTTCTTCTTCCTCTTCATCAGCCATTACGAATCATCAATTAATAGAATTTATTAAATGTTCAGTATTTTCATCAGTTATAGAATCAACTAGTCCAATTAACAAAAAAAGATTAAAAACAACTTTCAAAAAAATTAATTATCTAATTAAATACAATGAAAGAAATTCAACTGAACCAGAAGATATTGATAGTGATTGTGAAGCTGTTGATAAATCAATTAATACAACAACTACAACTACTACAACAACCACCACTACAACAAATGATACTAATTCAGATAGTAAAAAGAAAACAAATAGTTCACTTTTTTCAAATTTCAAATCAATATTATCAAAACCAACAACAACAACAACAACTACCACAACTACAGCACCACCACCTTCTCCTCCTACCGCTGCAACTACTACAACAACCAACACTACAACTACTACACCAATTATTGAAAAGAAATTTAGTTTTGATATTAAAAAAGGAATTAAATTTGATGAATTTGAATTGGTAAGAGAAATTAAAAGAGTATACATTTATGATTATTTAAATTATGAAGATCCAATTATGCCATTAGAAAAGTTTATACCAATTGTGGTATCATTTGCAAGAGAATATAAAGAATATCATTTAATTGATGCGCTAATATCAACTTGTACAGTAGTAAACACAAAAACAACAAGTATATTAGAAGTTATACATGCATCATTACAATATGCAGATTCAAATTTATTATCAAGTGTTTTTAAAAATGGATCAGTTGCTGAATGTACAGTATCACTTAAACCAACAACTAAAGAAGGTTTAAAGCCATCAAGAATATTCAACGCAGATGAAACTAAATTTGATCAACAAATTGAATATTTCAAAACAATATTAAGATACGATGTTAATACACCATGTTCAATAAACAGTTTACTTGAACATATTTTAAGTGGTAAACAAATTTTATCAAATTTAGAAGAAAACCTCAACAAACTAGGTGACGTAATTCGTAATGGTTATAATCAACAATGTGCAATATTCAGTAAAAAATTAACAACAGATCCATCATTACCTTTAAACTATACCGAATTGGGGTTAACACTATACAGTGCAACTGTATTAATTTCAAACGAATTAATATTTTATTACTGTTGGGAGAATTTAAATAATCTTTTTAAATGGGATAATATTGAAATTGGTAGAAAGGTAGTTGCAACAGGTAGTTTAGATTTCATTAATTTCCTTCATTTCAAGAAAATTGGGTCACTAAAGAAATCAAATGCAATTGATTACAGTAAAACAACAACCGTTGCAAAACATTTAATTGAATTAGGTTACATATTCTCAAACAAAGCATTAGTAAATACAACACTACTTGATGATTATAAATCTGGTTATTTATTTTACTACTCTTTTCAAATGGTTTGTCAACTATACAATTTTGACAAAACATCAACTCCAATTGAATTATCATATTCAATGGTAACAAATTATAAACATGCTAGATTCATTATATCTGCTTTATTAGATGGTACATTACACCATTCAGCAATTTATTCGGATGCGTCAAGAAGACTCACTTCATTGGAAAATTGGATAAATTATTTCAACTACCACTTGAATTTGGATAAAGTAATTTCAACTTGTAATTATTCAAATGTAAAATTATTCTTTAAAGATTATGAATCAAGTTCATTAATAGAACAAAAAAGATATGTAACAACAGTTTCACCGACTTCATTAAAATTAGTATCTGAAATTATTAGTCCAAAAGTCAAACAATTTATTCAAAATAAATTATCATATTATAAATAAAATTAAAATTAAAATTAAATATAATTATCACAACACCAATACAATATTGTGTTTTTATTATTTTAATTGGTATTAAAATCATTGTAAAAAATAAATGTTTGCTTGTTTCTATTTTTAGGTTTTTTTTAATTAAATTAAGTATATATGTGTGTGCGTACTTGTGTATGTTCAGATAATGGATAACTGTTATATATATATATAACTCGTAATTTTTATTATTTTATTTAAAAAATTAATAAAAAGTTAAATTAAAAATGCGTTAATGTGTTGATATAAATAGTGTCATGTAAAAGTGTCTATTAACAAAATAAACACACAATACAGATATATATCTTTTATTTGAATACCATATATATAAATTATTATTATTACTATTATTCAATTATTTTAAAGACAATACAAATAAGGTTACAGTTAACTCTAGATACATTCAAAAGTTGTCTGAATATAAAAGTCTATATTAGGAAATATTAGATTTGGTATGTATTTGTATTTACAGCTAACATCACGTATCACGCTTTTTTTCAACCCCACACAAAAAAATACATACTCTCGCACAAAGTATTATTTAATTTTTATCTTGTATATAAATTTGTGTGTTTGAATGTGTGGTTGTTTTTTTTAAAAAAAAAAATATAA
This sequence comes from Dictyostelium brefeldianum, assembly GCA_013375695.1. Classification (NCBI taxonomy): domain Eukaryota; phylum Evosea; class Eumycetozoa; order Dictyosteliales; family Dictyosteliaceae; genus Dictyostelium; species Dictyostelium brefeldianum. Next base: position 12,270 of record JABXES010005621.1, read on the forward strand.
GGGGTGTGTTAACAGTTTGGTTTATACGTATGTACATATACACTACATTACTTCACCCACTACACCAAAACACTTATTATTTTAATTTATTTATTCATTTATGTACATTCGTATAAACTAACAATAACAATAATAAAAAAATAAAAAAAACCAACTTGTTTAACAATGATTTAAAACACACTTGATCAAAACTACTAATATTTCCTTTTTTAAAAATAATAATTATTTAATTTTGTTTTTATTATTATCATTATTATTTTTTAATATAAAAGAAAACAAAAAATAAAAAAAAATAAATCATTAAATATAAAACACTAAACAAATAAAATAAAAATGGAAATTTCATATATACTCTCTAAATGTAAGTTTTGTGAACTTAAATAAATAATTTATTAAAAATAGTATATTAACAATTACAATTTATTATAATATATTAGACTTCCCAAGATCAACAAGTTCGCAAAATTTAACAGTTCAAAATCATAATAATAGTGTTGCTGCATCAAATAAGAAATTAAATGTATATGAATTTATACCATACTATTAGAAATATATAGTAAATAGTATATAGTATATAAAAAAAAACAAATTCAAATAAAAATTAATAAAATAGTATCGACGACATATAAAAAAATTTAAACACACAAAATTGTTTGTTTTGTATAATTTTTTTTTTTTATTTACTTCTTTTTTTATTCTTCAGAATTTGAAGATTTAAAAATATTGAAACCATCAATTGAAGTTGAAATAGCAACATGTGGAATTTGTGGATGCCAATGAACTTCTTTTATATCATGTTGACCTTGATGAATAAAGAATAATTGTGGTGGATATTGGAAATCATCATCAGGGTTATTGTTTGCATCTTTAAATTCTTCGGTATCTTCTTCCAAAGAGAAATCCCAAATTGTAACTTGATCATCACTTGATGAAACAATGACTTGAGATTCTTCGTAAGGATTCCATTCAATGGAAGTGATTGGACCAGTATGATATTTAAAATCGGAAACTGGGGAATTATCTTTAAATGCACGTAAATCCCATACTCTGAATGAACCATCATCACAACCACTAACCAATAGATATTCAACATTTCTACTCCAACTGATAACATTTACATCTGCACTATGTGCTTTAACAGAGATGGCTGGTTTTGGTTTACGAATATCCCAAATACGTACAGTTTGATCGATTGAACATGAAGCAAATACTTTTTCTTCAGATGGTGACCATTGAATATCTTCAACAGATTCTGTGTGTCCTTTGAATGCTTGTGCGTCTGTTTTCCATGTTGAACCAGATGCATTGGTAATGAAAATATTGTTATTACAATCACCAGATGCTAATCTACCTGCTACTTTTGATGACCAATCCAATGCGTAACCTTCTGTTGAATGATTGGTAATTGTATGAATTGGTGCTGTCATTTTTGGTGCTGCTGTTTCAGAGTCTAATGCTTTCAAATGATTTGCAATATTCCAAATGTAAACACTTCTATTATCTGACCATGTTGCTACAATGTTTGATTGTTGATCCATTGCTCTAATTCTATTGACTGCACCATTATGATTTATAAATGCTAATGATAATTCTGGATCTTGATCTTTATCTTCATCATCTGATTCTTCATCATCATCTGATTCATCTTCATCTGAATCATCATCATCATGTTTAGTTTTATGTAATGATTTTGCTTTCATTATAATGATTTTATTGTTTTTTGCTTCATCTGCTTGTGTACCTGCAACTAAATACATTGTATGTGGGTATTTATTACGTTGTGCACCTAGTTCATCTTTAATTGGATGAAATGAAAGACATGGCCATTCAACAGACATTGAATGCATCATATCATATGCTGATGAATCGTAATCTAATACTTCATCTTCTTCCAATGGATCAATACCTGCTCTCCATACTTTATTTGGTCCTTTATCACCATCCATATCGTCTTCACCCTCTTTACCTTCTGCATCAAATTCCTCTTCTTCATATGATTCTTCTTCTTGTTCTTCAATTTCTTCATCATTTTCAAAATCATCATCTTCTTCATTATCTTTATTTGTTGTTGTTTCTATTTCATTTGATTCTTCAAATTCAATATCACCAAAATTTCTTTTCTTATTTGTCATCTTTTTAAATTATATATTATTATTTATTTAATAGTTTTGGTTTATGTATATATGAGATGAGATTATTGAAATAATAAAAAAAATTTTGTCGTTCGTTTTTCAAGCGTAAAAAAAAAAAAAAAAAATCCGAAATAACGTATCATTTTTTTTATTATTTTTTTAATAACCTAATTTTAGTATTATAATATATAAATAACTAAATTGAAAGATTAATCAATTATTATTAATTTAAATAAGCTGATATATTTGGAATCTATTAAATTTTTTATCAAACTCATCCCCGTTCATATAAAAAAAATTTTATTTTTTTTTTATTTTTATTTTTTTTTTATTTTTTTTTTTTTGAATTTTCATAAAGTTTCCTTATAGGGTTAATTGAAATTCAGATGCGGAAATGTGGTATAAAAAAAATAAAAATTTAATTTAAACAGAAAAAAAAAAATTAAATTTTTAAACAAAACATTACACTTCAAAGCATATTGTTCATACATAAAATTTGTTATATTAGTCACAAACACAATAATTATTATCAATATTATTAAAAAATTATAAAAACTTTTTTAATATAATAGACAACAATACACATAAATACACAATAAATAAATAAATAGACAAATATATATTACAATTAGTTTATTATTTTAATTAATTTTTTAAAAAACTGGATAGTAATACAAGTAGAAAAAGATCAAAAATGGTTAAGGTAAATATGACAAACAATATCTATTAAATCTATAAAAATAAATATATATATTAATAAAATATACTTTTTCTTTTTTAATTATTTGTAGGAAAAAGAATATTATGAAAGATTAGGAGTTAATCCAGATTGTACAGATGAAGAATTAAAGAAAGCATATAAAAAGAAAGCATTACGTTATCATCCAGATAAAAACCAAGGTAAAGATGCAGCTGCTTCAGAAGCAAAATTTAAAGAAATTAGTGAAGCATATGAGGTGTTGAGTGATCCAGAAAAAAGAAAAATGTATGATGGTTACGGTAGTGAGGGTTTGAAAGAAGGTGGTTTCCATGCATCATCAGCAGAAGATTTATTCTCTCATTTCTTTGGAGCTGGAGGTGGTGGTGGTGGAGGATTTAGTTTTGGAGGAATGGGTGGTGATGATGGAGGTTTTGGTGGAATGTTTGGTGGTGGCGGTGGTGGTTCTAGAAAGAGAAGAAAGGGTGAAGACATTGAACACGAAATGAATAGAACATTAGAAGAATTATACAATGGTAAATTAGTTAAAATTTCAATTAATCGTGAAGAACTTTGCAAATCATGTAAAGGAAGTGGGTCATGTAAACCAGGTGTAACAGCAACATGTGATAAATGTAATGGAGGTAAATTTATATATTTAAAGAAACAAGTTGGTCCAGGTATGGTTCAACAAGTTCAGGCTGCCTGTCCTGATTGTCATGGTACAGGTGAAAAGATTAAAGAAGAAGATAAATGTAAAGTATGTAAAGGTAAAAGATTGGTTAGTGGTAAAAAGATTGTACAATTTCAAGTTGAAAAAGGTACAAGAGATGGTGAACGTATCATGTTACAAGGACAAGGTTCTGAATATCCAGGTGTACCTCCTGGTGATGTAATTATCACAATTCGTGAAAAACCAAATATCAATTTCAAGAGAAACGGTGACAATTTGATATACACAAAGAAAATCAAATTATTAGATTCAATTGCTGGTTCACAATTCACCATTACAACATTGGATGCTAGAAAGTTATGGGTAAATCATGAAAAAGGTGATATCATTAAACAAGGTGATATGAGATACATTGATAATGAAGGTATGCCAATTAAAGGCTCCTCTAAAAAAGGTAAGTTAATCATTGCATTCGATGTTGAATATCCAACTGGTTTATCTGCTGATGATATTAAAAAACTTAGTGAAATTTTACCAAAATCTGCTACTCCAACAATTCCAAAATCTGAATGTAAAACTGTTGGTCTTTCAAAAGTTAATTTCAACACAAATTCCGATCCATACGCCCAACAACAACATTATGGTGGTGGTAAACAACAACATTTTAATCCAGGTATGGATGGTGGTTTCGGTGCTCAATTTGGTGCTGGTGGTGCACAACAAGCACAACAATGTCAACAACAATAAATTTAAAATTATATATATTATAAATACACATAAAACTATTTTTATTTCTAGAAATTACTATTTGATCATTGATTTCTTTGAAAAATATTTTTTATATTTTTTTTTAAATTATTTTTTATTTCATTTTTTCATTTTTTTTTTTCAAAAACTACCGGTACCTAAAATTATTTATTTGCACATATACATATATAACACATTTATAATAAATCATAAAAATTGTATTTGTAATAGTAATATTATAACATATAATAACATAAAATATAAAGAATTAATATAAAGGAGGGGTGGTGTTTATAATAAAACTCTATTTTTTTTTTTTTTTTTCTTTTTTTTTTCCACAGTAGTAGAGATACAGATTGTATTTGTATTTTTCACACATTTTATATATTTTTAATTTATAGTTATTATCAACAGCACAGTACTATTATATGTATAATAATAGTCATAATAATCATCAACAACAATATAATAATAATAAATAATAGTAATTACTATGGGTATATCAGGATTATTACCAGCATTATCACCTGTAACTAAAGCAATTCATGTTAAAGATTATGCAAATAAAAGAGTAGCAATTGATGGTTATAGTTGGTTACATAAAGGTGCATATTCATGTAGTCAAGAATTAGTATTGGGTACACCAACAAAAGGTTATATAAATTACTTTTTAAATCGTATTAGATTATTAAAAAGTTTTAAAGTAATACCAGTTGTAGTTTTCGATGGTGGTCCATTACCAAATAAAAAATTAAAAGAACAAGAAAGATTAGAGTAAGTAGTGGTACTCGTAATAGTAATACTATGTCATATGATTATATATACTTATGTATATCTCAATTATTTAGACACAGAGAACAATATAAAAGTAAAGGTAAAGCATATTTATTAGAAGGTAATAAGAATCAAGCAAATATATGTTTTCAAAAAGCAGTTGATATTACACCAAAGATGGCATTTTATTTAATTAAAGAATTAAGAAAGATGGGAGTAGAATATTTAGTTGCACCTTATGAAGCAGATGCACAATTAACATATCTTTCAATTACTGGTCAAGTTGATGCAATAATTACAGAAGATTCAGATTTAGTAGCATATGGTGCATCACATATTATATTTAAAATGGATAAAGATGGTTATGCACAAGAAATTAAAACTGAAGATTTAGGATCGTGTAAGAAGGATGGATTTGATTTTGTAGATTTCAATCAAACAATGTTACGTCATATGTGTATTTTATCAGGTTGTGATTATTTACCATCTTTACCCGGTATGGGTTTAAAAACATCATTTAAATTACTCAAACAACATCGTGATATTGAAAAAGTGTTTAGATATTTAAAACGTGATAAACCAGGTTTCACAGCAGAATATGAAAAACAATTTCATCGCGCAGATTTCACATTTAAACATCAACGTGTATTCGATCCAGTTTCAAGACAATTAACAACATTACTTCCGTTGGATAAAGAGTATAAAGATGAAGAAATTGATTTCATTGGACCGGTAATTGATCACAAACTCGCTGAAATGATTGCAATGGGTGTGGTAGATCCTGAATCTGCTTTGGAATTTGAAAAAGGTTTACCAATTCCAACAAATTCTTTCATTGCTCAACCAAAGAAATCATTATCTCCACTTTCATTCAATACAAAAGGATTTAAAAATAATAATACAAAATATACAAATGGTTCAAATGGTTTGATTTTAAATGATGGTAAATTGGTTCCAAAAGGTAGAAATTTAAATGATCAATTTACATTTTCTGGTAATAAAATTACTCAATATTTTCAACCATCAGTTCAACAAAAACAACCACAACAACAACAGCAAGCAGTTATTGAAGATTTCGAATTTCAATTTGATAGTGAAGATGATTGTGGTACACCAAATAATTTACATGGTTCAAGTGGATTGAATTATAGTAATAATAATAATGGTGGTGTTGGTAAAACAAATATGGATGCATCAGAAGTTTGTGAAAGCGATGATGATGATGAAGAATTAAACAATCAAGTTATCAATGATAGCGCAGACGCTGATGCATTTGTTTTAGATAGTGATTATGAAGAAGAACAAGAGGATGAAGTTAAGTCATCATCTTCTATGTTTAATAATAGTGGTAATGTCAATAGTGGTAAAATAAAGAAAACATTGGTTACAAGTAAATTCTTTTCAACATCAGCTTCATTTGTAGAAGAATCTGATGACGAAGATGATGAAAGAAATAATAATTTTAACTTTAATAATTTCAGTCTTAATAATAACAACACCAACAACAACAACAGTAATAACAACTCTCAAAAATCTCAACCAAGCTCACTTCAATACAATGATAGTTTAATATTTAGTAATGATGAATATGATACATTTGAATATCAACCAAGAAATCAAAAGAATTTTAATAGAACTGTACATAATAATAATAATAATAATAATAATAATAATAATAATAATAATATAAACAATAACAACAACAACAATAATAATAACAATAATATCAACAATAATAATATCAATAATAATAATATAAAGTCAACACTACTTTCAAGTAATGATAGAGTTAGTTTGAGTTTTTTCGATCAATTTGAATTTAATGGGAAAAAAAAACAAAGTATTTTGATGTCATCAACAAAGAAATCATTGTCTTCACCTTCTTTATCAAATTCAGATGATTTGTACTCAAGTAATAATACAATTCCATTTAATGGAGCAGATGACGATGAATATAATCAAAGATATAATAGTAATTCTCAACCAATTTCAAATAATAAAAACAGTAATGGTTTCTTAAAAAGAAAGAGTTCATCACAGACATACAACAATAATAACAGTAGTTCCAATATTTTAACTCCACCTCTCACTAATAATAATAACCAACAAAACAATAACAACAATAATAATAATAGACCCTCAGTATCAGAACATTCAAGTTTTTTATTAAAGAAATCAAAATATCATAATTCACAAGATACTTCAACATTATCATTAAATAATGATCCAAATTTCATTTCAAAGAAAGCACATAGTTTTGCATCGTTAAATAGTGATTTAATATTTGAAGATGACCCTGAAATTGATCCTTTAATTTTTAATAATAGTAATAATAATAATAATCAAAACGAGATTAATAATAATGTAAATATCAACAATATCAACAACAATAATAATAACAATAATATTATGCACAGCACTGATGGAGGTGGTGAAAATAGTTCAAGTTTTAAAAATAATAGTATATTTTATACACCTAAAAATAAACTCAACAATAGTAATAGTAATTTATTTTCAACTCCACCACAACCAACAATTTCAACACCACCTCAGCAACAACAAATACCAATTCAACAACATGTTAATAGTTTTAAAAATAATAGTATAATATTAACACCGAAATCATATATAACCACATCAGCAACACCAATTCAAACGCCTCAACCAACAACAACAACTGCAATTTCATCACCAATTAATAGTACTACAACTTCAACAAGTATTAATCTTAGTAAAAAATATTCAACACCAACCAACACAAGTACATACACCACCAACAATACCACACCATCACCTAATAGTAATGGTGTTTTAACTCCACAAAAAATATCACCTTCATCTTCAAATGATATCTTTTCAAAATACTTTTCATCACCAGTCAAACTTGGAGGTGATGGTAATAATAGTAATCCAATTGGCTTTGATAGTTCAATGTCACTTAGATCAAGATTAAGTTTAAGATATCACCAACAAACAATTTCATCATCACCAACAACTACAACAAATGATATTTCAAAATAAAACATATAATATACACATATATAAACTACAGTAACAACATTTATTAATAAAATACCAAATATTACTTATTTACAATTAAGGTTTATTTGTTTTACAATTATTTTTCTTCTTCATCTTCTTTATATTCATATTCTTTTCATTAATTTCTTCTATTTCACATTCTTCAACTCATATTCTTTTTTATTCTTGTTTTTCATTAATTTCTTCTGCTACGTATTCTTCATTTTCATTATCTTCTTTTTTATATTCTTCTGTTAGGTATTCTTCATTTTCATTAATTTCTTCCATTTTATATTCTTTTTCTTCAAATTCTTCAAATTCTTTACTATGATCAATATCGTTCAATGATTCAAAAAATTTCATAAGTAACCTATTTTCAGTCCAATCAATACCAGATCCATAAATTAAATTTTGAACAACAAAACCGAATACCTGTGTTTTTTTTTTAAATGTTTTATATTTAGCTAAACTGTAGTTGAAAAAGAGGATTAGTTAGAAAATTGAACTACTTTTATTAATAATAAAAATAATAACCTACTCTTCATCATATTGTACTTTATAATAGTTTATTTCACCTACTATTCTATTATAAACTTCTCTATTTTCTTTTGTAACTTTGCTTCTTTGTTGTCTTAATTTAAAAATTTCATCATTATTTTTTTCGATTTCACTTACCAATTTTAAACAAGTTTCAACAAATTGATCTCTTTTTTTAACTTGACCCAATAATCTCTTACGTGATAATTCTCCTTCATCATCATCTTCACCATCTCCATCCTCATCGATGTTTTCTAACTGTTCAGCTAATTTACATTGAGATAGTCTGTTAAGTAATACTGTTTTTTCTTCTCTTTCAATTGATAAACCCAAAAATTCATCTCTTAATGTTGAAATTGAATGTAATAAAATCTTTTCTTTAGTTTCTTCTTTTTTCTTTGGTTGTTGTTTTTGTTTAGCTAAACTTTTACTACTTTTCGGGATTTCAATACTTTTAATATATTCGCCACTTCCAGTTTCAATTGATTGCAAATATTCTTTACGATTATCTTCAATGTGAAGTTGATCCAATAGATAATTCTTTTGAGCTCGTAATTTTAGTATTGATTCAGTTGGTACTGATATTTCTGATAATTGTCTTTTTAATTTTATTTCTGATGCTCCTACTCTTGCATTAAATAAAGTTGATAATAATATACTATTATTTAATTGAAGTTTTTTAAATTCAATATTCATGTGTGGTCATTGTAATTTGAAGAATTTTAGATGAAAAAAAAAAAATTGGGAAAAAAAAAATAAAAAACAGTTAAAATTACAAAAAAACAAATATTAGATAAACATGTTATTTATAATGGAGTGAAAAGACTTGAATTAATCAATAAGTACTAAAAGTAACTTAATGAAATTTAATTAAAAACTCTTTGGCCATTCTTGAATTTTTCTACCTTTTTATAAAGTTTGATATTTTTTCTTTTTTTTTTTTTTGGTAATCATTAAATTTTAATGTTCAACAATAATAAATATAATAATATACAATGTCAAATTCAGAGAACATATCACAAACAGAAATTTTATTTTGGAAAGTTTTTCGTAATAGTTATTTATTGGATGTAATTTTTAGACAAGGTGGTGATATAGATGATGTATTTGAATTACCATGTGGCATTCAAGATAGAACAAAATATAAAGATATATTATCAATGGAATGGATGTTATCAAATAAACAATACACATTATTGAAATATAAAATTAAATGTGTTGATGATTTCATTAAAATTACCAGTGCAACTATATCAGGATTATTCAATTCAATATCAAGTAATAAAACCAGTGATCAAGATAAAAATGAATTAAAAGAAATACTTGAATTACTATTATCAAAGAGAAGATCAGAGTTTGAAATATGTGATTTAACAAAATTAGCAGTACTATGTAATTGTTTATATGCATTACATTTATTAACAAGTAAACGTTATTCATGTACTGTTTATCCATCAACTTTAAAATTGGCAAAATCAAATGAAAATCATTCAAAAGAAATGATGAAAATATTATTAAGAAATACAGATACCGATAATGAAATCTATTCTAGAACACCACCAACTCCAACTATTATTGAACCATTATGTTTAAATGAACCTATATATTATGAAGATTATCATTCAACAGTATATACAGAACCAGTTATCACAAGTCTTTATATGGATAGTAATAAAGACACTAGTTTGGTTCAAAATGAATATGAAAAAAAGGTGAATACAATTTTAAGAGCTTATGAAATCCCATCATCAATAACAAATGGAGAATTGGTTCAATTGGTTGATCATTTAAATTCAACAAATTATAAATTATTTCAAGGATATAGAGAACTAGACACTTTTAGTTTTAATACATTTTTTGATAAAATTGTATCAAGATCAGCAACTACAAATGCAACCGACACACCATTGGATTTATCAAAAATTAAAATTGATTTCAATTCATTTAACAAATCAACGCTTGAAGGATTGATTTTTAGATCACTTTATATCAATAATTTTCAGACTGCTCAGCTTTTTTTCGATAATTTGCCATCATTTGCTCTGGTATTAGATAGAGAAGAATATCTTTATAGAGATGCAGATAAAATTAAAAGTAGATTTGAATCAGAGTTTTGTAAATTTTTATCAAAATCATCAAATAATAATGGAAATTATTTTTATAATGGTTATCAAGATAATGAAATCAATTTCCAACATTTAATATCATTATTTCAATTTTTGGTATTAAAATATAATGAATCAATTGGTTTAAAAGAAGATAGACAATTCCTAACAAATGTATTAAATGATTTATTCCTTATTCTAATTCAAAATGACCAAGTATCAGTCAATTTAGTTTATAAAATTTATAATTTACTATTTGAAAATTCCATTGAAATCATTCATTCTTATCGTCATTCATTCTATTATTTAATTATCAGATCAAAAAAGTTTATCAAATACTTTCATTCAAGAAGTTTATTTACTTCAGATTTTATAAAAAGTTATTTAGATCCAAATTTATTCACATTTGATTTTATTCTTGGCGGATTTGATTCAAGTAATAATTTTTCAAATGATCAACCAGTATCAATCAATTTCAATAATTCATTTCATCATTTATTAAATATATTGGTATCACAAGTATCACTAAAAATCTGTACATTACCAAACTTGAAATCATGTGATTTCACAGAATTATTAAACAAAGATTTAGAATACTTTATATATTGTAAAAAATTTGATTTATTTTTCAATCATTTAAAATTTATTGGTAGTCGTTTAAACATTGCAAATCAAGATGAAAATTATAAAATTGGTGAATCATTTCCTTGTAAAATATTAAAATCAAATTCACCATCACTTAAAATTGATCAAAATGGTAATGATAGTAGCAGTAGTAATGGTGCATCAAAATATTATAATTCATTTTTATTTTCAGAAAATGTAATAAATTTAGCATGTAAAGAAATGGGTATTAATTCAATTCAAGAATTTATTGAATTTAATGAATTTAAATTATTATTTATAAAATCAATTTATAAATCTTCAATTTACGTTGGTAGATATGATATCATTTTACACATTCAAGATAATTATCCACAAATTAATCCAAATGATTTCATTCAATATAAAATTGATTTTCACAAATTTGACAAATCGTATAATTATCATAGAGAATTCAAGTTTATGTCAAGTCAGAATTACCAATTTCAAAATCATTATAATGAAAGAAAGTTAAAATTTGATTGTGAACTATACGATAAAATTGACAACATATTTTTAGAATCATTTATTCAAGGTGATATTAATTTTTGTAATTTAGTCCTATCTAAATACCCAAATCAATTTAAAATTACTAGATATGCAATTGATAAAGTAATTGAAAGTTCAAGAATACATATAATCAAATATTATTTACTACCTGAAAATTCAACATTGTTATTATCAAATTTTCAAAATGATGATAACCTTTTACAATTTTTAAAACAACAATTAAATGCACATGATGATTATAAATATATCAATTTAATTTAATAAATTAATATATTAATTTTATTTTTTTTATTTACATTTGGTTGTGTGTTGTTTATATTTATATTTTTAATCTAATCTTCAAACATTCTCTTTCTTTTTTTAGTATCTTTTGATGATGATGAGGAAGATGATGATGATGATGTTGATGATGTAGTTGTTTTATTTTTATTACTGGTACCAGATAATAGTAAAATGTTTGGATTCTTTTCAACTTTTTCACCTTTTCTATTTCTCCATTTATCATATTCAATTGAAGATTTATAACCACTTTCAAATACTCTTCTTTCTTGATATGTCATTTTTTCAAGTACTTTGGTAATATCTGATTCTCTTAAATTTAATGATTGATTATAAATATCTAAAAATCTATCTCTAAATACTTTAAATAATAATAAATTTAATGCCTTATCTCCAAAACTATATAAAGATGATGTATGATGATAATGATTATTAGTATGTGCTGGTAGTATGACATTATAATGTTTAACTTACAATGAACCTAATTGAACACCAATTTTATCATAATATGGATAATTTTTCATTGATATAACTACTGGATCAGCAACTAATTTATTTTTAAAATCATCTTGATATTGTGGTGCCATAACAATTGAAACAAATTCTTTTTTCGCTAAAATTGAAACAACCCAAAATGGTAAATCAATTGTACTACCTGATTTCATCTTTTTGTTTTTTAAATTAGAATATACAATTATATAATATAATTAATAGATTATCATTATACATACATCTTCATCTCTTGAACCTTCTTCTAATTGACCTAAGTTATATGCATCATATCTAAATTGACAAGTAATCTTTATTTCCTCCCCTAAAATATCATTAATATCTAAATATGACATAGCAAAAAACTACTTTTGTTGTTTATCTGTTATTGTGTAAATTAAAAAAAATAAAAATAATAAAATAAAAATTTAAATTTTTGAAAAAAAAGCGCTAATGTTTGGTAAAAAAATAAATTTGGAATAATTATTTTTTGCAGATGCTTCTTTTATTTTTTTAATAAGTATTATTATCTTGAGATACCTCGTCACTTAAAAAATTCAAGAAATCTTTATAAATAAAATCATAATGATAATGACAAGGATCTTGAGTTATTTAACTAAAGAAGATATCACACCACAATAATAATTTATTAAAAAAAGTATTTAAATAAACATGATCATAACAAATATTGTTAATTTCCTAAACCTGCAGTTGCTTGATCTTCTTGAATTAATTCAATTTTGTAATTATCTGGGTCTTCAACGAAACCAATGATAGTTGTACCACCCAATACTGGACCTGCTTCCTACAATGTAATTAGTGTGTAAACACTTGTGGTTAGTTATAATTACAAACAAACAAACAATACAAACTATTTGACCAAATATACATACTCTACAAACTTTACCACCATTCTTTCTAATACGTTCAATTGTTTCAGCAACATTTTCAACACCTAAAGCAATATGTCCAAATGCAGTACCTAAATTATAAGTCTCTACACCCCAATTGTATGTTAATTCAATTTCAAAACCATCACCCTATTGCACATATATATAGTACGGTTAGTTATACCATACATGTATGTGTTAAAAGTATACCTATAGGAGATATTTACATAACCAACAAATGCCAATGTATATTTATATTCTGTGTTTTCACTCTTTCTTAATAACTTCATACCTAAGATATCTGTATAAAATTGTAATGATTTCTCTAAATTACCAACTCTAAGCATTGTATGAAGAATACGCATTTTGAATTATTATATATTTATTTGTGCGCTTGTATGACCAAATTAAAAAAAATGAAAATTTTAATTTTTTTTTTTTTTTAATTTCAACATCGAATGAAACAAATAAATTTATTATATTCAAAAAGAAATTATTTTATTTATTTTGTTGATGTTCATTATTATTATCTTTTTGATTGGTTTGCAATAAATTCTTTAATTTATTTGGTACTGTCGATGGTTTACTTGTATGTTTTATATTAATGTATGTTGATCGATCAGTTTCATTAGTTTTCATTAGTTTTCATTGAATATGAGAATTTAACATTATTAAATACTGATCCCATTATATCTATTTTGAATATAAATCTATACTAGTTGTTCCATCATTACGAATCCTTGCAATACCCATAAATGTTATTTACATTTCAGATTGTATGTTATTGGTGTTGAAATTACTTCATCTTCCTCTTCTGGTATAGAAGATTCTTCAATTTCTGATATTGGTATGATAGTGTTACCTTCTTTTTCAATTTTTGTTGTTTTTGTTGGTTTAGTTTTAGTGGTTTTGTCTTTACAACTTTATCTTTTGGTTTTTTAATTGTTTCCTTTTTATTTACTTTATTTCCACCAACAATTCGTTGTAAACCAACAAGTTGAGTTCTTTGTCTCTTTAATACGATATTAGACATTTGTTTTGTTCAAGTCGTTTGATTGATTGATCGTTTTACAAAAAAAACAAAAAAAAAAAAAAAAAAAACAAATTTTATTTTTTTTATTTTTTTTATAATTTTTTTTTTTTTTTTTGTTTTTTTTTTTTTTTTAATTTTTTTTTTTTTTTTTTTTTTTTTTTTCTGGTTGGGTGATTTGTTTTTTTTTTGGTTGTTTTTTTTAATAATGATGATTTTTCTAAAAATAATGAATGAATAGTATTACTACTTATACATTGAATTTGTTGTTGTTGTTGATTTTAAAATTGTTTTTCTCTCTTGAAATTAACCTTGAGTTTTTTACCTTCGATAGCACGACCATTTAATTCTTGAATAGCTTGAATGGCAGATTGGGTATTATCATAAGATACAAAACCAAAACATTTTGATTGTTGAGTATTTTTATCAATAAAAACTTTTGATGATACAACATTACCATATGGAGAGAAAAGTTGTTTCAATTCTTCATCACCATAAGTGAATGGTAAATAATAAATAAACAAATCATTTGATTCTGATGGTTGTTGTTGTTGTTGTTGTTGTTGTTGTTGTTGTGCTTGTTGATTATCTGTAAAGTTTAATGGGATATCATATTAATATTTTATAAAATAATAATAATAGAAACAATATAATCATATTTAAACTTACAATCAAAAGCTGGATTACCTTGCATCATATTAAAACTATTAACATTTTGTTGTTGTTGTTGTTGTTGTTGTTGTTGTTGTTGATAACCACGATAACCACCATTATTATTATTATTATTGTTATTGTTATTCATTGCTTGTGACATTGGATTATTTTGACCGTAAAAGAATGGTTGTTGTTGATAATTTTGTTGTTGTTGTTGTAATTGTGGGTTTTGTGGATTTTGTGGATTTTGTTGACCATAAAAATTACCAAATGGTGGTGTTTGTGGTTGACCTCCCATTAAACTACCTCCACTAAGTAACTTCTTTCTCTTTTGTCTTTCGGTATCTGCAAATTTAACGATAATTGGAAGATTTGATCCTGCAAGAGTATGTTTGCCATCGATTTCTCTTAATGCATTATCAGATTCATCTCTTGTTGAAAATTTAATGAAACCGTATCCTTTTGGTTTACCATCCTTTTCTCTAACAATAGTTAATTCTTCAATTAAACCATAGTTTCCAAATAGTCCACGAATTTGATCTTCATCTGATGTACCTAACATACCAATGAATAATTTTCTTTCCATTTTTTCAATTTCATTATCTGAGTATTTAACTTGCAATGGCTTATTCATCTATAATGGGCAACAAAGATAAAAAAAAAAAAAAAAATTACGAAATATTAATATGTGAAGTTATATATTGAAATATAATTTTTTTCTTATCTTTGTTATACATTACATTTTCAAGGAAAGTTCCACTTTCATTTGTTGTGTTTAATGCATTATCAGCTTCATCTTTGTTTGAAAAAGTGATAAAAGCACATCCTAAAGATAATAAAAAAATATGAGAAAAATGTTAGAGAACATATTAAAAAAAAAAAAAAAAAAAATTTAATTTAATTTAGGGCCACACCTTAATTTGGAAAAAAGATGATAAAGAGAGTGTGAATGTGAATATGAATGTGTGTGATTGATCAACATACCTTTTGAAACGTTTGTTCTTTTATCTTTAATAATTGTAATATCGAGAATATTACCAAATTTATTAAATATTTGAGAAACACCTTCTTCATTCATTGATGATGGAATATGACCGACAAATACGGTGAATCCACCTAATGCGTTAATTTGTTGTTGTTGTTGTAATGATTGCATTGTTGTTGTTGTGTTGTTGTTTATTTGATTTTATCGCTAAAAATTTAAAATGTACCTAAAATGATAGATTTTGAAAGGAGGGGAAGATTTATAAAGATAAATTGGTTGTTGAAGTTGTTGTTTTAGTCGTAGTTTGGTCAAAATATTTGATATTTATCACTAAACTTTTTTTTATATATATTAAATATAAAATATAAAACAAAAACAAACAAAAACAAATATAAAAACAAAAACAAACAAAAAAAAGAGATAAAGACTGTCTAGTTTAAATAAAACTGGTTTATTATTTATAAAAAAAAAAAAAAAATATTTTTTATAAAAAAAAAAATTAAAAAAAAAAAAAAAAAAAATAAATTTAAAATTTTTAAAAAAAATATTTTTTAAAAATTTTAAAATAAAAAAAAAATTTAAATATTTAAATTGCTAAACAGAGAATTGATTCTCTAGAAACAAATATTAGTTTTATTTCATATAGTATAAAAATGATATAATGTTTCTTGGGAAAATTTCTTCTGTTTGCGATTTAGATTTTCTTTTCTTTGTTAGCAATAGTTTTTTTTTTTCATTTTTCATTTTTTCATTTTTTTCGATACACCCTTCAAACACACTTTTCAAATATTTCGTTTTGTGTATATTAAATTTAACATATAACAAACTATAGTTTTGTATACAATTATGGATGATGACTATTTTGAAGAAGATGACGATATAGATATTGATATAATAGATGATATAAGTAATAATAATAATAACAATAACGATACAGATAAAAAAACAATAGTACAACTAAATAAAGAAATAAAACTATCATTACTATTAAGTCAAAAAGAAATTTTAATAAAATATTTAAAAAATGTATAAAACTATTTTAAAAAAAACACAAGTACATACAAATTTGTATACACGTTATTAACATAATAAATTAATTACTAGATAAATATAGATAAAGAATTAGTTCAACTTTTGAATGAAAATATAAATTTAGTAATTTCAAATCAATTTAATAAAGAAAACAACAATAACAACAGCAATAAAAAACCAATTTCAATTAATCAAAGTTTAAATATAGATAATGAATATATAAAACATACACAAACATATTTATCAGAATCAGTGTCAAGTTATCATAAATTAAATAGTAAAGATAGTATTATATGTAATAAACAAATACAACAACCATACGATTCAAATAAAATTGATAAATTTCAAGTTAAAAGATTTAAAAGAGTACATGAAAAATCATCATTTCAAATACCAATTCAACATAACGATACAGTTCAAATTACAGCACCAAAAGAAGAAATTGAAAAAAGAATTAAAACATTCAATTCTTTAAAAAAATCTGAAAATGGTAAATACAATATAATTGAGTTCATCGACGAAGATTCAAATGGTGGTAGTACTAGTTCTGGTAATGGTGATGATACAATGAGTGGTACATCAAGATGTTTAGCAGTACCACCATCAAAAATGAAAGTAACTAAAGCGTATAATTTAACAGGTCCACTTGATCATCATGATAGTAATTCATCAATAATTCAACAACCTTCAATTGATGATAGATTATCAATATTGGAAAATCATTTAAAACTTGTTGTACCACCTGTACCAATTGATATTTACCAACGTGTTAAATTAATTGAACAAAAGATGTTATCATTAGAACATAAAAACCCTGTCCTATTCAAAGATTTATATGATGAAATGAAACAAAATTCAACTGTTGTACATACAAGTAAAGTTTTAAAAGTAAATAATAATAATAATAATAATAATTCAAACAATAATAATACAACTACTACCAATACGAATAATAATACAACTACATCATCACCAAATATATTTACAATAAAGTTTAAAAAGTAATACTTTTACTTTGTTTTATTAGTTTTCAGTAATATATAATGTTGTAGAATTTAAAATGTTTAATTGTTCAATTGTTTTGGAAGGATCATTGTAAATTACTTTTGGATAATTTGAAATTAGTGTATAGTTGTTGAATGAAACTTGATCTTTTGAATCTATGAAATTTAAAATTTGTTGAATTGTATTTGATTTTAAGTATCTTCTTTTTAAATTTGTACCATTTGGTAATTTAATATTCAATGATATTACATCAGATTGATCCTTATCAGGTTCTTCTTGTAAATTATCAATAATTGATTGTAATCTTTTAGCTTTTTCAGATTGAACAGATTCCTTTTTTAATTTTATTAGTTTATCAATACCCAATGATTGATTATACTCTTGATCTTGTTGGTTTATTAATTGTGTAATTTCAGATTCTGTAAAATTTAAATAGTCTGGTCTGTCTTTGATTTGTCTACCATGATCACCACGATCATTTAATGATAAATCGTTATACTTTGCTAATTTCTCTAATGTTTCACTTAATAATCTTTTTCTCTTTTCTGCTGTAGTTGCTTTTGCCAATTCATTATATTCATTTTGTTTTATATTGTTTAAACTTGATGATTCATCTTTCATTTGTTTATCTTGTCTTGAAAATTTAAAATTATCTAATTTCTTTTTTTCATATCTTGGCATTACATATTCATAAGCAAACGTAATTGTTAATAATATTAAGAATATTATCCATAATATTGCTATTACTCCCATAGTTTTGTTATATATTATTTATATAGCAATATTTATAATTGCAGTACTGTATATGTGTGTTGGTGCACCGAAAAAAAATAAAAAAATAAAAAAATAAAAAATTTAATTTAAATAAATTGTGTTGTTTTTTTTTCAATAATATACTATTTATTTATTTATTTTCAAAGTCTATCTATCTTTTTTTTTTTCTTTTAATATATAAATTGATATTGTTTTAATCTTGACGACCTAATAATTTCTTTGATGTTACTTGAGTTGGTGTTCTATATTGAGTAAATATACAATATGTTAGTATAATATTGATGGTAATGTGAAAGAATATGAATGTGATTGGTGTAACTTACATAACATGAACTACTGCACCCCAACCTGATAAAGCGTCTCTTTCTAAACTTGCTAACATACATTGAGAAATTGTTTCAAAAAGTTCTTCTTCATTCTGTATACAAAAAAATAAGTAATTAATATTATTTTATTATTGTTATAAAATAAAATTTAACTAAAATCTTTGACATACCATATCTTTTCTATATAAAGTTTCACAAACACCATACATTGCAGGTGTCATTGTACCAACGACTAAGAAATCATCAGTTGCAACTGATGCACCAATTAAATCCATACCAGAGATGAAAGGTGTATTATCAGGACCTTCTAAACCACAAATTAAAGGTTCAGTAAAATATGGTCCAAATCTTTTTTCATACAACATATTTGTAATTAAATTTGATACAACTCTTGGTGACATATCTCTTTCTTCTCTAAGTTTATATAAGTTGTGTCTAAATACAATTTTTTGATGTCTGTATGGCATTGATATGGTTTTTAAAATAGATGATTAGAATATATATTATATGATATATAAACACCGTACTATAATAAGACAACATTAATGTACATACAAAGTTTGTGCATCAGTTACTAAACCTGAAATACCGATAAAACATTTATCATTAATTCTGTAAACTTTTGGGAAATCATTTGAAATAGTTTGTTGTTGGATACCAAATCTTAAATCTGATGCAATTGCAACGCAATTTTTTCCAGTCATTACGATGCATGCACCACCATTATAAGCCATAATTGACATTTTATGTGTATTTATATATGTGTATTATTTAAATTTCTTTAAATAATAAAAAGTTGATAAAAAAGGTGTGTATATATATTATTTACAAGTTATTGTTTGTGTTTATTGTTATTTATTATATTACAATATATTTTAATATCCTATACAAATAATAAAAAAAAGTAATATTAAATTTTGTGATGTTGAGAAAATAAATTAAAAATTAAAAAAAAAAAAAGAAAAGAAAAAAAAAAAATTGAAAAAAAAAAAAAAATTATTTTGTTTGTTCCCAACACCGCAAAATTTTTTCACATTTTAATTTTTTATTTTTTTTATTTTTAATAACAAATACAAAAATATTTTTATTTTCTTTGATAACTAGTTTGTCATTGATAAACAAAAGTGATCATTTTATTATGTGTACACTCTGTAGTACATTCTAGTTTGTATGATTAGTACTAGTTGGTTGTATACCATTTTTTTTTATTTGTTTAGTATCAAACGAACTAATATTGAAAGTAAAAAAAAATGTTGTATGTTTAAGTTCTAGTGGAAAAAATATCTCTTTTATTCTTTTTTTTGTTATTGTTTTCAAAAATGGTTAATAAAAATGACTGAAATATATGATTAGAATACCAAAATGGTAGTTTTATGACGTTTTTTTAGGCATTAATAATTTAGTGTTTTTATATTTCAAACATAACAACTTTCTGAAAATCGTAATGATTGTGTTTGTATCACACACACATACAATGTGTGATATCAGTTATAGATGTATTAAATATTTACACATACAACTACAACACCCACAAATTCACACATAAACAAAGTAATTCAAAAAATCAACACACAAGCAACAACTATTAACACCATTTTAATTTTTAAATCTTTTACATGTGTGCTCCACCATCATTTTTTTCATTTTTTTTTTTTTTTTGTTATACAAATATAAAAAAGTTGTTTTTTCAACATATAAACGGGTTTTGTTTATTTAAAAATAGATTCAAAACACAAAAATGAACAAATCTGATTTCACACCAATAATATAATAAATCAATTATAAAAAAATAACAATATACCACCATATTAGTATCGACAATTTAACCATACACAACAGTAACAGTAACACATACCCACACACTGATCAGTTTTATCATCATCACCAATATCAATATCAATATAACAATTATATAATAAAACACAACAAACATACACAAACAAATTCACATCACACACTCAAAAACACACATGCACATACAATATTTTCATATATGAGAGATGAATCAATTGAAAATATTATTTAAATTTTATTTAATTGCATTTATTATTTTTTTTTTCAACAAACAAATAAAAATAAAATTATTTTTACACATAAAAACAAATAATTCAAACTTTTTATTTTAATATAATTAAAACCAATAATTATAATAACATATTTATTTATATATTTCCTCTTTTAATTATTTATTTATTAATTTAAAAAATAAAATATAATTATCTGTAAAAATATAAT
>JABXES010005630.1:0-32500 GCA_013375695.1 Dictyostelium brefeldianum
TTTTTTTTTACCTCGACCACCCCCTTCTTAACACCTTTGATAGGGGGCATGGCGAAATTTTTTAAAAAAACAAAAAAAACCCCAAAAAAATTATTTTTTTTTTTTTTTTTTTTTATAATTTTTTTATAGAAATTTATTTGGTGATTTGGATTTTTAATCATAATTTAATTTCAGATGGTGTTTAGTGTATGTTTTTATGTATAATTAATATTTAAAATAAAAGTACCTTATTCAAATAAAGGGGGGGGATACTTACTTTTTTTAAAAATTAATATATTAATAATAATTGCTATTTTTAGAGTTATTATTTGTAAATAACAACAATAAAATCAATCATCAACATCCAATCCAATAGGTTGTGATTTAAAGTGTATATATTTTAAATGTTGGTTTTTATAAAATCGATAGTACTACCGTCATGATTATCAATTATCTGTGGGTTTATGTGATTGGGGTTTTTTTTTAATTTAAATTTTTTTATATAATGGTATGATCTTGTGTATGTATGGTGTGAATGTGAATTTGTACACATTTAAAAATAGATTAAATTTAATTTAATTTATGAAAGTAATAAATTTTACAATTATCTCCTTATCATCCCTATCAACATTTACTTCATCATGGATATCCAACACAAAAAAGGTATAAAAAAAAAAATGAATGTTAACATGTTTATTAATTTTGTGTGTTAAGTGGTTGTGGTGGTCATAGTATTTTTTGGTGTTTAAAGTTTGTTCAACTGAAAATGTTATTTTCTACTAGTAGTAGAAAGTGAAAATTAACACACCATTATCTTGCCAGATTAAAATTAACACACCAATTTCAGAAATAAAAATAACATTTTTTTGAATTATCAATAAATTCATGAACAGTATGATAATAATCATAATGTAGTTTATAAATAAATAGATGATTATTTTTTTAGCTGATATAGTGAAAGTAGTGATAGTGATCAATACTATTATTATAGAAGTTTTAATGATGATCATTGTTTATAAGGTCAACACACAGATCCACACATAAAATAAATAAATTTATCAGTTTTAAATTTCAACACACAATCACACACTCACATTTATATGAGTTTTACAATCTAGATTGGCACTACATATTATCTAATATTCTTGTTTGTTTATATTGTAGTGGTAATGTTTGTTTGAAATACAAATAAATATTTAAATTTTATTATTATTTTAACAAAACAGTTTTATTTTTTTTCAAAATAAGAGGATAATAATAATGATAATAGATAATTAAATATATAATACAAAATAAATAAAATTTAATAATGTAATATTGTTATATTGTAATATTAACTTGAGAAACCCCCCTTATTATTTAAATAATAATATGGTCATTCAATGTTTTATCGTTGTCTTTACCATCATAATAATAATAATAATAACCATCACCTATTTTTTAAACTATTTATCTACATATATAAATAAATATTAAATACGATTTACTCTATTATAATTATAAGTTTTTTGTTTTTTTATAAAGAATTTATTTAAATTTAATTAAATTTAAATTATATTTTATGATTTATTTTATTATTTAAACAAATTAATGAGTTTGATTTAAATATCATTTTCAATTAAAAATAATCAAACACACAAGTTAATTATTTCAAACAAACATATATTTTAAAACAAAGAAATGTCAATTTTGTGTAAGAATTGCTACAAAATCATAAAGATCTTTATTTCCTAATTAATTAACACATATTTATATATTTTCATAAATATACAGATAGTTTAACTAATATTTCCACTCGATCAACAAATATAAACAATATTAAAACTTTAAATTATTACAATTATGATATTAATAACAATGTTTTAAATTTTAAAATAAATAAAGTTACATTATGTATGCCAGTTCATTCAGTTTGTCCTCGTTAAAAGATACAAATAAAAAAACAATGTGAAAAAAATATTAAAAAAAAGAAAAAGTAAAAATAAAAAAAATAGATATACCAGGAAAGTAATAATTTTAGTTATATTTTTTTGTTTGACACTTTTGATTGATTTTACTATGGTTTATATTATTTTAATACGTTTTTAAAATAATAATCTTGAAATTTGAAATTCTAAAGAGATATGAAAAGGACTAAACAGAAAAAAACCAAAAAAAAATAGATATACCAGGAAAGTAATAAATTTTTTTTGTTTTTTTTTTTCTGTTTGACACTTTTGATTGTGATGTATTTTTGGTTATTATTATAAACAAAAATTAAAATGAACAAACAAAGACATACATATATCAGAATTAATTTATGTTTGTCTGTGTGTATGTGTGTGTTTGATTTTTTATAAAAAAGTAAATAAAAATTAATTTTTAAATACACACACTAACACACACAACAATAGAAATTTTAAACTATTTTTATAATTTTACTATGATCAATTAGATATATCTATTTATTTTCAATGGTAATTGTTTAAATTTAATATATATAAATATAAAATTAATCAATTAAAAAATTATAATAAAATATTTGATATCTTTCAAAAATTTTTTTGTTTTTTTTTTGTTTTTTTTATTTTTGTTTTTTTTTAGTTTTTTCCTATCAAAAGTCAAAAACCCACTATTTTTTTTTTTTTTATTTTTAATTTTTGTTGTGTTTATAAAACAATAACGATAACAATACTATTTTTATATACACCGATTTGTTATTTTTATATAGTTTAATATATATTTTCTAGATATATCAAAAAAAAAATAATAATATAGCGTTACACCATATATAATGTCATATACGTTATTACCAACAGATAAAGATTGTGATACAAACGATAACAACAATTATAATAATAATAAAAAGAATAATAACAAAATGACAGTATCAACATCATCACCAACACAACAATCCACAACCAACAATATTATATCATCAGCAACAAAGAAACCAATTAGAGCAAGACAATTATTTTCATTTTCAGAATTGGTAGGAACAGATTTAACATTATTATTATCAAGTGAAATATTATTAAACATATTTGAACAATTGGAATATACAGATTTATTTATAACAAAGAGAACATGTTCACGATGGAAACCATTATGTGAACATAAATCAATTTATTTGCAATTGGATATGCAATCATTTATATTATACTGTAGAATACTACCAATGACAATATTAAATAGTTTCTTACAATCATTGTCAATGGATAAAGATGAAATAAGTGCATTGAAAATGGTATGCAGAGAAATGCCAAAAATAACTTTTACAAATTCATTAAATAATATATATTTACAATCACCACAACAACAACCACCTCCAGCAATAACATATTCAACAACATCATATACAACAAATACAGCAACCACAACCACAACAACATCAACTACAAATGGTGGTAATAGTAGTAATACACCACCATTAATTAAAAATTCATTGGCAAATGCATTTGCTGCAACAACATCATCATTAAAATCATTTATGAGTAGTAGTGGTGGTGGTTTAAGTTCAAGTTTAAGTGGAATAACTACAGCAGCATCAAGTTTACCACCTTCTCCAAATTTAAGTAGTGCATCAGTACATAACAATAGTAATGGTCATAATGGTAATGGTCATTTAAGAGTATCATCATATGATAATACAGATACATTATCAGTTGGTTCATCAAATTCAAGTAATGGATCATCATTTGACAATAATAGCAGTAGTAACAATAATATAAATAATAGCACATCATCATCATCAACTACAACACCAACATCAAGTAGAAGAAATGTGTTTGGTCAATCAATGACATTAAATGAAAAAGAACAAAAGAAAAAAGATAAAAATAGAAAAGAACGTGAAAAACGAATGGAAGAAGCATTAAAACAATGGAATGAAGATATTGTACCAAATTGGGATAAAAGAAAGGGAACAAAGAAATGTAGAGAATTAGTAGTGCAAGGTATTCCATCATTGGTAAGAAGTAAAGTATGGCCACTGCTAATTGGTAACGATTTAAATATAACACCTGAACTATTTTCAATATTTGGTGCACGTGCTGAACGTGCAAAACAAAAAAGTGAAGCAAAATCATTGGGTCGTGAAAAAACAGTATCACTAATTCACTTGGATTTACCACGTACATTTCCAATGTTATCAATATTTCAAGATGAAGGACCATTACATCAATCATTGGCAAATGTATTAGAAGCATATGTATGTTATAGACCAGACGTTGGATACGTTCAAGGTATGTCCTATTTAGCAGCAGTGTTTTTATTGATCCTTGATGAATTTTCATCATTTGTATGTCTATCAAATTTTTTAAATCAACCATGTTACATGACATTTTATACAATGAATTTGGATCAAATGTCATTATATATGAATGCAATGGATCAGCTGATGGCAATTAATTTACCTAGAATTCAAAAACATTTAAAAGAAATGGGTATTCAACCAGATATTTTCATGATTGATTGGGTGTTAACTGTATTTTCCAAAGCATTACCATTGGATGTAGCATCACATGTATGGGATACCATTTTCTTGGATGGTGAAATTGTAATATTTCAAACTGCACTTGGTATATTAAAAATGTATAGTAAAGAATTGGAATTTGGTGATTTCGATGTTTGTATGACCCTTCTCACTCATTTACCAACCGACATTGATGAAGATGAATTATTTCAAAATATTAATTCATTTCAAATTAATCCTAAATTTTTAAATAAAATTTTAAATCCATAAAAAATAATAAATAATTATAAATAAAATAAATAAAATAAAATGTAATAACAATAATATGTATATTATAAATAATAAAGAATAAACAAATAATATAATATATATATAATATAATATATAATATATACTTTTATTTTTATTTGAATCCACAATATGAAGTTGCTTGTATGTTTTGTTTTTTGATCTAATTATTTATAATATTTCTAATAATATCACATGCTTTCGTTAATTGTTGTGGTAAACCATTAATTTCTATTGTAAGATTTGATTTTGAAGTTTGATTAAAATGAATGGCAACATTTAACAATTCAACTTTTTTCTTTAATTGTAATTGGACAGATTTTACTTTATCAATTTTTGATTTTGTTACTTGAATTAATTTCTTTGTTGTTGAACAACAACTATTTAAAAATTGATGTATATTAACCAATGTACAAATACCATGATATGCAAATCTAAATTGTTCACCTAAATGTGATAATTGTAATTTATTATCAATTGTAAATGTTGATGTTGATGTTGTTGACTCTAGTTGATTTAAACCACTTGATAATAATTTTAATTTAAATGAATTAACATTATAAATATAATATAAAAACTTTTCTGAATAACTTTTGAAAAATCCAAGTAATATATCACCAGTTGAAATAATATTTGAATCTTTAAAAAAATTATCAAATTTACTTGTATTTTCAATTTCTTCTTCATTACCACTGCCATTATTATTTGAATTATTAAATAAAGAATCCAATTCTTTATCGGAAAATTCAGTAATTAAACCATTTTCAATTGAATATCTAATAAATAGTGTAATTAAAACTAATTTTGAAATTCTAATTGTTGATATCTTTTTGTTTTTTAATCTTTTTGATTCTTGTTTACTAATATCTTTTTGTTGTTTTTCTTTTTCTTCTTTTTCAAGTTTTTCATTCTTTTCTTGAGTAATTTCCAATGGAGACTTTTGATCATCATCGCCATTACTATTGAATAATAAATAACTTTTAAAACCATATTCAGCAACTATTAAACATGGTGCATATAAAAATGGATACTTTAAAAGATATTCTTTGATGATGTAGTTTTGATAAAAACTATTGTGATCTAAATTGATGATTACTTGAATACCTTTGTATTTAAATTCAATTAAACAATCTAATTGATTAATTTCTAAATCTTTGATTTTCAATAACCCATCAAATAAATCTGATTGTAATGAATTTAAAATTAATTGAATTTCATTACCATTACCACTACCAATACCATTACCATTTTTAAATTTTAAATATAAATTTAAATTTGATGATAGATTTAATAATAAATTACTAGTTGAACCATTTAAAATTAATTTACAGTTGTTTGAATCCAATGTTGTTTTACAACAATTTTTAATTTCTTTAAATAATTGAATTCTTGAATTGTAACTACTATATAATCCATCTTTCGTTTCATTTGTAAATGATAAAATACTATTTGATAATGGTTTCTTTGAGTTACCACCACCACTACCACTACCAATTTGAGATTCATCAACTGATTTTCTTAATGATTGAACAATTCTATAAAAACCTAAAGTCCTATCTTCTTCAATATCTGAATAACAAATATAATACCATGCACTAATCTTTTTTTCAACTTCTGAATAATTATTTTTTAAAATTTCTTCAATTGTTAATTTTGGATTATTGTTGTTGTTGTTGACTTTGTTATTATTATTACCATTTCTTTGATTATTAAATTGATTTAGAAATAATTCAAAAAATTGATTTTGAATTGATTTAAATTTTGATTTGATAATAGTTTTTAAATCTGTTGTCCACTTTTCAGAGTATTTTGGATCCATAAAACCAATTAATAAATCTTCTTCATATTCAGCACCATAACGACGAAGTAATGAATTGATTTTTGATTTATAAAGTAAATAACATTTCTTGTTTTCATCGTTTACATAACTTTGATAACCAGTAACCAACAATGATTGATCCAATTTAATATCTGGTAAAAAATCACCCCATACCAATAGATTATCAACATTATCATAAATTGTACCAATTACTTTTGTACTGTGGTAATAACTCTTTGTTAAATCACCTTTATTCATGTAATGTGGATACCCAACTTCTTTAATCAATGTATTTACATCATTTGGTACTGTACCATGTCTATTGGTTTTAACTGAATCAACTTCAATTGCACATTGAATTGCTAATTTAACTGCATTATCTGATGATACATATTCAATATCACAAATTGCCAAGTGTTTATTTGACAATTTACCAAGACATGATCTATCACTATTGTTTATATAAATATCTGATAAATTTGTTTTTTGATTGGAAGTTGGTGCAATTTGAATTTCATCTTCACCCAAATATGGTCTGTATGACCTTAACCTATCAGTAATTAATGTTTGATCATAAATAACTAAATAACGATCACCATCTAAATCACTACCTGAACATTGTTTAAAATTTGGTTCATCTCCCAAAGTTGAAAAGAATAAAACATTTCTTTTTCCATTTAATGGTACATGATTAACTGCTGTTAAAAATCTAATATCACCTGGATGATGCGATGGATTCTTTAATACTGCAATTCTACCTGTAATAATTTTTGATTTAACAATTCTACCAGTTGTACTATTACCATTACCATTATCAATACCATCATCTTCATCATCATCAATTTCAATATAAACTTGATCTTCACCCAATGTACCAGTAGTATCAATACAACCCAATAAATTTCTAGATTCATTAATTTCAATTGAACATTTTTCTTGAATTTTAAATAATGATGATTTATAAAGTTTCAATAGAATTCTTCTAATGTAATTATCATTGAATAATTCATATTCAGTGATTTTTGGAAAGAAATCAAAGAGTAACCTTTTTGAACTTTCTAAATCAACCAAAGTTGAAGCATTTTCATTTAATGCAGATTCCAATAGTCGAAGGAAAACTGAATCTTCAACACCAGCACATGATAATAAATTGATTGCTTGTCTATTTAATTTACATTTACTAGTTGTTGAAATTGAAACGATTTCCAATGTTCTATGTTGATCAACATCATTTGTTGGAGTGAATTTGGTCATTGAACGACGAAGATAAACACCAAATGGATCAAATTTTGGATCATCATTTACAACCAATACACCTTTTGAACCACCATATCTAATTTGATATGCACATGTACTTGATGTGTAACCATGTGCTTTATTTATTTTATCAAGTAATCCTCTACCAATCCAACCACAACCTTCTGTAAAATTATGACCATATTCACCAATTATATCAGGTACATTGTAAACATGATCAGGATCTATAATTTCTGCTACACGAGTTGTAGTGTACAATAAACATGCATAACGAAATTGCTTTCTCATTTCAGTTATTCTTTCAATACCACACCAACCTAATGCATCTTTAATTGATAAATTAAATTTATCTTCAATAATAAACCAAGCAGAATAAGATTTAATTTGTGATTGACTATTACCAAGATATTGATACAATTGACCAGACAATGGAATAGCTTCGATACCATTTTTAAAACAATCTGCAATTGTACGAGTTAATGGTGAATTCTTATTTAATCCTTTAAATGGTTCAAACATTTCATCAGTATAATTAAATAATATGAATTTGCAAGATGGGTGATCTCTTATCATTCTAATCATTCTATTACCAAGTGTTAATTTTGGTGGTTGCAGTACAATTCTTGAAGGTGTAACATAAACTTCTCTAACAACAACCCAACCATCATGATCTTTAATTTCTTCATCTTTATACAATGTACTCTTTTTATCAGTTTTCCAAATCAATTTAAATAATTCAGAATAATCATAAAATTTAGTTTTCTTTGAAATTGCAACACCAATAATATATCTTGCTTCATCAATTCTATCATCCAACAATAGTTTATTAATTTCATTTATAAATGATTGAGATAACAATTTACCAAATGATCTATTTGAATCTAAACAATGTAGTAAATAATAAATGTCATCATTCTTTTCACGTATTAAATCAAAATTTAAATGAAGATTACCAATTCCATTACCATTGCCATTTGGAGAATTATTGAACAAGTATAAATCAATACCAATATGTTTCAATAATGATATGAATCTATTCATATCAACTTGTCCAAGTGATATTTCAATACGATAAACTGTACATTTACCAAACAGCTTATCTTTAAAACTTGTAATATCTTTAAATTCTTTTTTCTTTGATTTAGTTTCAATGTATGTTGATGGTCTAACAGAAAGGAAATAAAATGTATATTTTGAACTTGCTGAACTTGATTTAGCCAATACTGTAGGTGGTGAATATAAACAATACGTTTCAATATTTGTAACTAATGACATTATCAATGTATTAAAACTATTTGTTGAATTTTGATCAAAACGAAATAACAATTCATTCTTTCTAACTGTAATAGATACAACACAACATTTAAAATAATCAACCTTTTGAAATTGAATTGGTGAATTTTGGATCATATTACCATATTCAAATAATGTACCTGGTTTCTTCATTGTAAATGTATTATTGATTTCTTGTTCTGCGTCTAATTCAACTGCTTGAATATTCTTTGAATTTAATATCCAATAACCATACTGTTTACCCAAATAAATTTGAAATTGATGAATTAATTCATCACGATCACCTCTATCACATTTAATATGAATTGATATAAAATTTGATAAATATGGTTCTTGTGATAATTTTATATCTTTTTCAATTGATACTATAACCAATGGACCTTGTTCAACTATAATATTTGAAATTTCTTCATCAATTGATTCTTCATCACTATTATATGGTTCTTCTTCTTCTTCCTCTTCATCATCATTTACCAATGATTCTTTTAAACAAATTGTATTATATTTAAATGTATATTCTTTAAATTGATTAAATTCTGAATCTTTAATATGAAAAATTGAAATAAATTCATTTACATAATCATATTTAACAGCTTGGTTTTCAATTGTTATTATACCATTGTTTGTTGATGTTGTAGTTGTAACTAAATTATCTTCAAAACCACAACCACTAATACTTGAATCAATACCAGATGTATTTGAAAATGGTGACGATGAAATTGATGTTGCTGAATTTGTTAAATTTGAATCAGGTAATACCAATAAATTACTGACAGATCTTTTATCCAACAATTCAATTATTGCTCTATTTAAAATTACTTCACTTTTTATTATTTTTTCAATTATCTCTATATGTGATTTATCTATAATGATTTTAAATGAATTACTACCACTACCATTACCATGATTACCAGATCTATCTCTACCACGACGTTGAATTAATGAAACTAATGAATATAAATTATCATAACAAATTACCAATGAACATTCTTTTAAATCTATACCTTCTTCTAATACATTTGTTGAAACTAATATTTGACAAAAACCACTTTTAAAATCTTGTAATACTTGTTTTTGCTTCTCATATTTCATACCATCTTCACCATCATGACCAACTATTAATTTTGGTTTTAATGATTTAATTTCTTGATCTTGTTTTAATAATGATTTTAATCTTTTACCTGTAATTCTAGTTTGAACAAATATAATACAATTTAAACCATTGTTGTTTCCATTTCTTTGCTTTTCTTGAACTTGTAATTTTAATAAATTTAATAAACATTTAAATTTATTTGATTGATTTTCAATGGATGGATCTTGATTTAATTTTATTATACTTGAATCCCAAATTAGAGATGGTGGGGGATCAGCAATTAATATTGTTGAAACACATTGTTTTGGACCACAAACCAATAAAATGGATAAACTATTATACAATGAAAATATTGAATCAACTTGTTCAATGTATTGTTTTTGATCTTCTTCTTCTTGTCGTCCAAGTAACCAGTTTTTAAACATTTTTAAAGAATGTAAAAATTTTGGTTGTTCAATATTCTCTGTTAATTCAATATCTTTATAATTTAATTTCTTTGTTAATTCACCAATTAACAATTCAATACGTTTAATAATTGATTGATGTAGTTGTTCTTCTTGTTTTGATTTTGAATAAATATGAATATCTGGTTGATAATCACTTGATAAAAACAGTGTATTATTAAATGGTACTTCGCCATCATTATCTGAATCATTGTCACTACCACTATTTGAAGGTCTATATATTTTTGATAACATTCTTTTTTCTAATTTTTTAATTTCTTCAATTGTTGTAATTTGATCTTTTAGATATGAGGAGGAAGGAGTTGAATTTATGAGTGAAGCAGTGAGACCAAGTAGTTTAGGGCGACTTGGAGGATCTAAATATTCAATATGTTTCATAATTTGACAATAACTATCATTTCCAGTTGCATTATGAACTTCATCAAATGTAATGAAATAGAAATCTGATGGCGATAATATACCTTCTTTAAATGAATTTAAAATTGTATCTGAAGTTGCTACTAGTATATCATAGAATTTTGATTTCATTTGAACTTGACTCTTTATTAATTCTTTATTCTTATTATCACTACTCATAGTGAGAACTCTTTTATCTGTATATTGTAATATTGAATCTGCTTGTTGTTTAACTAATGGTACTTTATTTACTAAAAATAATGCTACCTTTTGTGATGATAATGATTGTTCTTTTTGTTGTAGTTGTTGTTCTAGTTGTAATTGTTGATTTTTAAATAATTCTAAAAATGTTAAAATTGATATTAATGTTTTACCTGTAACCACAACAAGATGGTACATTAGTATTTATCTAATATACATTATTTGTATATTTACAAATTATAATTACCTAAACCAGTTGGAAGAATTAAAATTGTATTTCTTTTGATACATTCATAGAATGCATCTTTCTGATATGAGTATGGTTTTACATTATTTTTTAATTTTGGTATGTCTATTAAATTTTGTGATTGTTTAATTTGATGGTTCATATGTGGTAAGATTACTGTTCATATAGATAATTGATAAAGGATGAGGATGAAGATGAGGATGAGGAGGTAATATGTAGTGTAGAGAACAAAGATAGAGATAAAGATTGGAGAAATTTATTTAGCTGCATGTAAGCAAAACAATAAAAAAAATAGAAAAATTAAAAATAAAATTTTTTTATCCTCAATGTAATTTTTTTATTTTTTTTTTATTTTCAATTTAAATATTTAAGTCCAAAAAAATATAAACAGTACTACCAAATTTGTAAAATTAATAAATATTTTTGTTGTGCCACTATTAAATTCTTCACTATGACCTTTGTTTAGTATTGTGTTATTTGATAAATTATTATTATTAATTTCTTCACTATCATCATTTGTGATCACTTTATTTTCTTGTTTTTGTTCATATGTAGTTGTTGTATTAAATATTGATAATTTAACTAATGGGTTATCACTACTACTGTTATTTACTTCTTGTTCAATATCAATATGTGGATAGAAATCTGAAGAAAAGTAAATATATTTATATGATTTTAAAGTTTCAATTGATAAGATTGAATATAATCCACTTGTAGTAGGAGTGGTAGTATTTTTAACTTCAACAATACTTGTATTAAATCTAGTAAAATTATTTGGAATTAAACCAAAATTATAAAAACTTGTTTTTAAATGATGTTTACCAATTGACATTTTAATTGATTTAGTTATATCATGATCATTAATTATTATATTGTTCTTTGGTGTTGTTGGGGATGATGATTGATCAATACCATTAATCATTGGATAAATTAATAATTGTAATTTATTTGTATGTGATATACTCGTATGACCATTTACAATTACAACCAATCCAATTGAATCTTTAATTTCAAATATATATTGATCAGCAATTGATTTAGTTTGATTTGCAAGATAATGAGTTAATGTAATATCACAATTGAATGAATTATCAGTTGATGAAATCAATGTATTTGTACGATATCTATAAACTTGAAAATCACGTCCTGTAATCGCACCAAATTGAATAGATGGTGATAATAAATAACTATTTAAAGTATACCCATTTACAGATACTTCTTTTAACACTAATCCAACACTTGTATTAAACATAGCACTACTAGAAGATTGGTTATTAAATACATTTGGTATTGAGAATACACCATTTGTGAATCTTGAATTTGCATTATTTGAATTTGAATTCATTATACTTATCATTGAATCACCAGATATAGTTGAACAGTCAGCACCAGACCATGGTTCATTACATAAACAACTTGTTTGATTTTTAATACATATTCCATGTCCATTACAAACATCTATTCCTAAACATGTTGGGTTCATAAAATGTATTGTATGTGAAGCACTATTTACTAATGTTGTTATAGTAATATTTGAATATTTTGGATTTGGTAATGATAATCCAATTATAATCCTACTATTTGACCATTCTGTTATATTACTAGTTACATTCTTTAAATCTATTACTACATTTATTTCTTTTTGACTATTTCCTAAAAATCTGCCATACACTGTAACTTTATCATCGTTCCTGCTTAATGGCTCTATAAAATTAATTAATGGATTATCACATTGGATTATTCCAAAAAAAATTGAAACCATTACTAATATTATTAAAACTATATTATTATTCATTTTGTTATTCTGTATGTATTGTTTATCTTAAATAAATAAATAAGTAATTATTTTAATTTGTGCGAGTCTGTGTGATTTTAAAATAATTATTTTATTTTTATTTTGAAAATACAAATTGTTTTAAAATTTTAACACACCACCCATTCATTTTTACAAATAAAAATAATAATAAATATTAAAAGATAATTATTATTATTAGTATTAGTATTGTGTATGTAAAGTGTGTATTGTTATACTCTTAGATCTTTTCACCAACACCAATAAATGCAGGTGATTTAATTTGAAAACAACCAGTATGTTCATTTTTTGGAGTCATTTTAATTGATAAATCAATGAATAATTGTTTAAATTGTTCAATTTGTTGTGGGTTAAGAATGTTGTAAACATCAGCAACTGGTGGATTTATATCTGATAAGAATATTTGAAAATCTTTAACTTCAGAAGTATGTACAACTCTATGAATTAAAACATTTTTAAAACCAGCAGATTCCAATTCACATTGGAATTGATCAGAATTTGATAATGATAAAATTGGTTGTTTGAATGGTAATTCATTACCAGTTAATTGTTTATATGTTAATTCTAACATCATTGCGAGAAAAGCATCTGATTGCCATGACCCAATTGCAACTTTACCACCATTAGATTTCAATACTCTATAAATTTCACTGAATCCTTTACTTCTATCTTTAAAATAAATTAAACCAAACATTGAATAAGCGTAATCGTATTGTTCATTGGATAATTCTACCATGTTCATACCATCAATTACCATTGTTTTAATATTATTATAATTACCTGAACCTGAATTTGATTTAATTGATTCATTCATTACATTTACTAGTTCTTCTGAATAATCTGTTGCTGTAATTTCTGCATTTCTATAATGTTCACCTGCATACATTGACAATACACCAACACCTGCACCAATATCTAATATTTGTAATTTATCTTGTTTCTTTTCTTTTGGAATTGTTAAATTTAATGCATCAATTGAAAACAATGTTGTCAATCCACCTTTTGCAATGATATTACTTGAACTTAATTTTGCCCATTGATCTTTTTTATATGAATATAATTCACTATTTGTCATCGTCTGTAATTATATTGTTGTTTTAGATTATTAAAAATACTATGTTTTATAAAATTTAATAAAAATGTGAATGTGCATAAAAATAAATTTTTTTTTTTTTTTTTAAAAATAATATTTGTATTATTTTTTATTTATTATTTGTATTATGTGTGTGTTGTGTGTTTGGATTAGGTGGAATTATTATTTATTTATTTTATTATTTATTTTATTCTAGATTATTTTTTAATGATGATGATTATGATACTACAGATGATTATTTAATTAATTTTGTGAAGCATAAATTCTCTTTGTACCAAATGATTTGTTTTTTCAACCAAATCCAATAAAGAAGTGATATTATTTGCCCATGAATTTAAAACTTTATTTGGATCATTTGAAGAACTAAATGTTGCAATACCAGCTGGTCTATCAATTTTTGCGAAAATAGTTTTATTTGATACTAAATCTGATACAAACTTTTCAGATTCATCAGATGTAAGATCCAATAATTCTGCAAGTCTTGCTGTTGATATTTTTTGATAATATGTTGAAATTACACGAATATTCTGTATTAAAAACGATGGACAAATATTAGTATAATTATAATTAAAGCACAAAGATATTGATCACCATTAATACATACATGTTCAATAACTCTTTTACGTAAATCTTCCCATGAATTTGGTTCTTTAAATACAATTTGACTATCTAATTCTGGTTTATTAATTTCAAAGAATGTAGTCCATCTAATTAATTCTAAAGTTTTAAATTGATTTAATAAATCTCTGTAAATAAATTGCTAAAAGTCAGTATATTATGTACACTATATTACTACTATACTAAACAAATAACCATCTTACTTATAATTTTGAATATCAGTTAATGGTTTAAATTCATAAACTCTATTTAATAAATCAGATTGATCAGATGAAGTTGGAGAGAGTACAACATAGATACAAACTAATTTCAAAGTTTGATGTAATTGATCTTGATCTTTTTGAACGGAAGGAGTATCATAGATTGATAAGTAACAACGAGCGATTTCAATGTAATTACAACTATGTGAGAAATAACGAATCATTTGTTTAAAATATTCAATTTTCAAATCTTGATTCTCTACTTCACCCAATGTTTTTCTGTTTACTTTATTACCAATTAATTGAGCTCTAATGTAATCTTTGTTATTCATACAAATACGCATTTGATCAATAAAGAATGTAATCTTTTCTCTCTTATCCATAGTACCATAAGTTTCAACTTGTAAATCTTGGAGAATCTTTGCTGCACTTGCAATATCACCTTCATCTTCTTTAATTTTTGATAATGTTTTAGTTAATCTTGCTCTTTCATTTTCAACAAAAATCTGTAAAATCCAACATAATACTGCATTAGTATATACATTTTATATCAAGTAGTGATGATTATGTTTGTTACTTTACCTTTCCATCAGAAATAGTTCTTAATGTATCAATTAATTCTAATTTTAATTTCATATCGTTAATTTGATCAACATAGATCATTGCTTCTTGAACAATTGCTTTAATTGCTGGTCTAAGTTGACCTCTTCTTTTTGATAATAATACTAATTTCTCATTTACTAAATCAAGTCTATTTGCTTCATAACATAATTTAATTATTTCTGCTGCAATCTTTGATGTTGATGGTGAATCTTCTGCTTGACGACATTGTTTTTCTGTAATCAATAAATTTTCAATTGCTTCAATTAATTTACCACTCTACAAAAAAAAAATAGTTGAGAAAAAGGATATATATCATTAGTATACAAATGATGATGATTTGATGTACTATATTGATCGTGTGTTCTTTTTCTCAATGATTTTAATTTTACCTTTGCAAGTTCTCTATTTTCTTTACATGATTTTTCAGCAATTGGTGATAAGTCTTGTTCCATCTTATCTTTTGATTTACTTGAAACTGCTGGTTCTAATCCAATTGTCATTCTTTATTATTTATTATTATATTTTATTGTATATAATGTTTTAATAGAAATTTATATATATATTTTTTATATGTGTTGTTTTGATGATCTTCAAAAAAATTAATAATGAAAAAAAAATTTTAATTTAAAAAATTGAAAAAAAAAAAAAAAAATTTTAATTTTCAGTTGTGCGAAGTTGATGTTAAAAAAGTGTAAAAAAGCGAGAACTTCTTTATTTATTTGTATGTTGGATAATGATTATTTAACAGTGAATACTTGTCTACATTTGAAGTAAATATTATGCTAAGATCTGCGAAGGACGACAAATCATGATTTTATAGATTAACAAGGTTATATATTTTATTTTAGTGGTGTTGTAATGTTTAGTTTATTTATTGTTTTTTTATTATTTTTTAGAAATGTTTTATTTTTATAATATAATTTTGGTAAACCAGCAGAATGGAAATCAAATTGTGTTTTAGTTATTAAAAACAATTCAAATAAATAATCTGATACAGCTAA
Organism: Dictyostelium brefeldianum; assembly: GCA_013375695.1. Taxonomy (NCBI): domain Eukaryota; phylum Evosea; class Eumycetozoa; order Dictyosteliales; family Dictyosteliaceae; genus Dictyostelium; species Dictyostelium brefeldianum. Next base: position 16,819 of record JABXES010005630.1, read on the forward strand.
TTGATTTTTTTCGAGTGAGTAAAGTAAAAATTCCTTCATTGTACCAGCATTACAAGTTTTAAATCAACATTACCAATACATTCAAACAAATTAAGATTTATATAATACATTACATTACCTAAGATTCAAATCATTTAAATATTTAATAACAACAAAATTCAATTTAGAAATAGGCACATCCTTAGCCATAGAAAGTTTGAATGTAAAACTGAACTTTTAGATTTAATTTTAAAAAGTAACCAGTATTCAATCATCATTAAATTTAATAATATCATCAGCAAATATTTGTCTACTTTTAATGAATATTCCCTTTAAACTTTACATTATTAACTTCATTGAATGGTGACTATAATACTTGAATAATTGTTGATAAAATAATCTAACTTGATCATCATTTTAAATTACTCTGAATAATACAGTGAATATATTATGATTACCATACCCATATTCACCACCAAATGTAATATTTTGATTTCTAATTACTTTATCACGTAATTGGTTTGATCATACTTGTAACTGATATTATTGAATTATATGGTGTTTATAAAAGAGATATATCCATATTTGACATTATCAACTTGTAAATGAATTTATTTCTATACACTTTCCAAAATGACCATTCCAAAGGATCAATACCATCTTTAATCGCAAATTCAATTATTTGTTTATTAAATGAATTTAAATTTCTATCATATTCTTGTTTCTCCAATATATCTTGTTTTCTTTTATAACGCTTTAAATTGTTCAATTATATCATTCTTTTTAATACCATGTTTAATTATATACCAAATGTTGATGCAATACCTTTTAGTTGCATGTTTGTTTTGATAAATTTTTAATATCAATTTCATCATCACAACCATCACCTTTTTTATTATTTAATTTATGTTTCTTTAATACGTTATCATCATCTCTTTGATTTTTATTACTTTCACTATTTGACATTTCGTTTTACCGAAAACGAATCCTAAAGTAACTAACATTATCTATAACTATATATAAAGATAATATAAATATGTTGTTTGATATATATTAGGTTTTACTAATCAAGAAGTATATTTTTATTTATATTTTAAAAATGAAATAATATCATGTTTTTTTTGATTATTTAAACGTTTCTTTCGATGGCTTTGATTTCGTTGTTTGTGTTTGGTAATTTTGGTGCATCTGTGCAAGTTGATTTAGTATATTAGTATATTTTATATAACGAAAAGATATAAAAATAATTTACTAATTAAAATCAATACATACTTAAAGCATTTTGTAATTTCATATCAATTTCTTGTGATGGTGCATCAACATCATAAATTTGTTGATTAACAGTGTTTAATTTTGGTGCCTCTGTAATAATGAGAAGATTTAAATCAGTACATTGTTTTACAATAAAAATATTTAATATCAAGAGATATAAAAACAATTTACTAATTTAAATCAATACATACTTAAAGCATTTTGTAATTTCATATCAGCTTCTTGTGATGGTACATCAACATCATAAATTTGTTGATTAACAGTGTTTAATTTTGGTGCATCTAAAATATATATGTAAATGAAAGTAAACATGTTAGTATTATATCAACCATATCATAAAAATAAAGAAATAATATTTATGGATACATACTTCTAGCATTATTTAATTGCATAGTATCAGTAGTTTGAGTTGGTGCATCAACGTCTCTAACTTGATTATTAACAGTGTTAATCTTTGGTGCATCTGTTTGTTGATAAGCATATTAATATTTGAATTGTGTAACACAATAATAAATTTTAATAATATTATAAATACATACTTCTTGCATTATTTAATTGCATAGTATCAGATGTTTGAGTTGGTACATCAACATCTCTAACTTGTTGATTAACAGTGTTAATCTTTGGTGCATCTGTTTGAGTTGATTTTATAGTTATATTAATATTTGAATTGTTGTGACACAATAAATTTTAATACCATTATCAAATACATACTTCTTGCATTATTTAATTGCATTGTATCAGCAGTTTGAGTTGGTACATCAACATCTCTAACTTGATTATTAACAGTGTTAACTTTTGGAGCATTTGTTGCATTTACAACAGATAATGAATCAGCGACTTGAGTTGCTTTTTCTTTTGGATAATGATTGTTACAATAAATTTTACCAGTTGTGTTATGTGGTTGAACTGTTTTTAAATTTAATACTTGTCTACAATCTGGTAAACTACATTTGAAACAAATCTTATGCCATGATTTGTTGAGGACGCTGAATGCTTCCAATGGGTATACAGTTTTGGTACATCTGATTATTGGTAATAATTTGATGATTTTTAAAGATTAATATCATATTAAATTCATATTTCTATGTTTTTTTTTTCTTTTTTTTTTTTTCTTTTTATTTCTTTTTTTTTTCTCTCTTCTTTTATTTAAATTTCAAAAAGTGTTGTGTTTATTAATTCTTACTCTTCACATTTAGTTGCTGACATTTTGTTAATTGGGTTGTTGTTTTGTTTTTTTAAAAATACAAATAAATAAATAAATAAATAAGTTATAATACAATTGGTTTATTAATAATAAATAATAAGGTTTTGATTAATTGATGGATGAAAAAATTAAAATTTCAAAATTCCCATTTTTTTTTAGATTTTTATTTTTTTCCAGTGGGGTTTGGTTTCTTTTAAAATAAATGATATTTTTATGATAATGATAATTTTTTTGGGTAAAAATTAAAATTTTAAAGTAATCATATAAAAAAAACGTTTTTAGTTGTTGTACAAATACAAATAAGTAATTAAAATGTATTGATTAGTTTTTGATTAGTCATGTATGTGTTTGTCATAAAGACAATCATTTTTTATAAATGAAAAAAAAATGGGTCTGAAGCAATGTGTATCCAAATTTTCAAAGAGACCATTTTTTTCTTCAAGTTGTCAAATATCACAATAAGAGAGGAATTTAACATTTTTAAAAATAAAAGAAGAAAAATTAAAAAATTATTCACACAGAAATATGATATGTTTGTTAAACACTATACTGAAATAAATAAATTGGTGCGTTATATGCATATATAATTATAAACAATGTGGGGCTTATAACATTTAATTAAAAAAATTTTAGATATTTTTTTCTGGTTGATTTTAAAAAAAAAAGATAAACGATTTTTATTGTAAATGTTTAAAATTTAAAATAATTTATCAATATAAATATAAAATATAACATACTATAAGACCTAACTGAGTGATACACATTGTTAAATAAATAGATATTTGTTTATTCTATACATGTACATATTAATACAATGTAAGGTATTTTCGTTGAAAAATTTCATAAACTTTTTTTTTTTTTTTTTTTTTAATATTTATTTTATTTTTTATTTTTTTTCACTTTGATCAAAAACTGCAATAAATACGGTTTTGCACCAATTATTTACTATTTATTAGAATCAACGATAAAATATATACATATACAGATTCAAATTAAAGGTATACAATTTGATATATAATATCGTGTTTTTTTGTTGTTTTTAACCCACAATATCGCCACACACAAACACAAATTCAACAAGATTTATTCATTTCAATTATTTTATTATTTTAAAACCCACACATATACACGCTCTCTGCAAAAAAAAATAAAAAAAATTATAACAGAAAAAGACACTGTGTTGTTAGAGAGATAGATATATTTTTAGAGTGTGCAATAGTTTTGTGTTTTTTTTTATTATAATTATTTGTTTTTTAGTTGAAATAAATAATAACAATAATATCAATAATATAAATTCATACTAATATAGTATAATCAAACAAACAACTACTATAGACAATATACAATTACATGTAAAATACAAATAATAAAATCAACAATAACCAATAACAACAGTAATAATAGCAGTGCAAACAATAGTAACAACAATAGAATATAGATATATAGATATATAGATATATAGTTTTTCAATAAATTTTTATATTATAAATATATAGTGCATATATTAATAGTATATTAAATGATAAAGAAATGGGTGAATTAGAGGTAATTATAAATGTTTGATATATAAATGTAATAGTAATATTATACTCATTTGTGAGTCTTTTATTTTTACAGAGAGAAAATAGTGCTATAATTATACAAAAATGGGTTAGAGGTTGGTTAGTTAGGAAGCAACATATAGATTTTTGTAAGATTATCTAATAATTATAAAACACCACCAATACAAACAAAGGTTGGTTAATACTAACACCACTTTACAATTACAGTTAAAAAGATAAAGATAAGAAGATTTGTTATAAAGGAAATTATAGGATTTGAACAAACATATATATCAAAATTAACATATTTATTAAACAATTTAAAAACACCATTACTTCAAGATACTTCAATTTCACATGATAAAGTAGAAAATATATTTTCAAATATTGATGAAATTAGACAACTTCACATTACAATACATAACAAATTAATTGAAACCAAACCATTAATTATAACTGAAATTTATTTAGAAGTGGTAAAAATTACATACACTTACTCACAACACAACAATAATTATGAACACTAAAGTGTGGTAGTGGGTTAGTATATATACTAATATACAACTTTTTATACAACATATATTTATAGTTACCAAAATTTACAATTTATTATCCATATGTCAAAAATTATAATAATGCATATAAAATATATAGTAATTTATTAGAAGAAGATGAACAATTTGCGCAAATATTGGATCAATTTGGATATTTACCTAGTTTTTTAATTTTACCTGTTCAACATTCACCAAGATATTTATTATTGTTTAATGAATTATTGAAGAATACAAATATTCAAAATTTAGATTATAAAAACCTTCATAAATTAATTGAATCAATTAGAGAAACTGCGAAACAAATTAATGATTGTATAACTTCAAATGTATGTACACCCTATACATGCAAATACAATAATTACATCAACAACATTAATATTAATATACTTCTTACCACTTTAATAGGAAAATGATGATGAAGATACAAGTCATTTTAGAAATAATAGTAGTGGTAATATTGGTAATAATAGTAATGGTAATGGTAATAAAGGAGTACATAGTAAACATAATAGTGTAGGTGGTGGTATTAGTATTAAAAGACCTGCATCTGCATCTGATAAAAGAAAACCAAGAAATAGTATTGCAATGCATAAGAAAGCAATTGATGCTGTATTATCGGGTGATAGTGGTAGTGGTGGAGGTGGTGGTAGTGATTATTCACATTTACCTTCATATTTAAGACCAACTCAAGCAAGTTCTGCATGGTCAAGATCAAAAGTTGAATATTCACCTTCACCAAAATGGAGATTTTCACCTGCAACTGGTAGTTCATTTGATCAATCTTATGTGTACGATAATCCATTACCAACTGGTATGAATCCAACTTCGGAATTATTTAATGAAAAACATTCAACAGCTTTAAATTTAAATAGTAATACACCAAAAAAACAACCATCATCCTCCTCATCCTCTTCCTCATCTTCACTTCCACCATGGAAACCACCTTCAAAAATTATATCTTCAACTGTAGATAACTGTACAAAAATAACAAAAAAAACTGTATTCACACGTCCAATTTCACCACCACCAAAACCAAATTTTTATTCACCTTCATCCTCTTCTGCAGGTAGTAGTACAAGTAGTATGAGTAGTAGTAGTTCAAGTATTTCAAGTATATCAAGTATTTCAAGTGGAATTAGTAGTGGTGGTAGTGGTAGCAGCACACCATCAAAAGCAGCAAATTTACCATTGCAACAATTGACAAATAATGAAATTTCATTATCACAATCACCTTTTTCTTCTTCAAAACCACCTTTATCACCATCAAGACATTCAACTGTAAATGAAAAAGTTATAATTGAAAAATTATCAATTAGTAATGAAAATCATACTAGTAATAGTAATCATCATCATCATCATACAACAACCACATCAACTAAAACAGCAACATCATCATCCTCATCCACATCTACAACCACAACAACCAAACAAGTTAAAAAATCACTTTCATCAAATAATTTATTCAGTCAAACTCCTGTTAATAATAATAGCAGTAGTAACAAACCATCAACACCTTTAATGCCTCCATCATCAAGTAATAATAATAACAACAATAATAATAATACTAATAATAATAATGATAAATCAACTCCATTGTCGGTAGTTGTTTCTCAATAAATAAAAAAAATATATTTATTAAACCTAACAATAATTATAATAATTTTATTACTTTTTTTTAAAAATTAATATAAATATTTAAACAATTTGTGCTTGCATTTTTTGTTGTTGTTTTCTATTTTTAATTGATTTACAAATTGAATTTAATAATGTTACTGTGAGTGCACAAACTACAACAATTACTACTCTTTTAATATAACACATTTTAATAGTTTGATGTTGACGTTGATGGTGGTTATCATCTTTTTTACCATTGTTGTTATTGTATAAGCTATTATCATCAACTGAAAAACTACCACTTGATCCACTGGAATTCCATGTGGTTGATGATGTTGATGATGAACTAGATGATGAACTGGATACTGATGTTGTACTGGAAAAAGTTGATGAAAAACTTGATGATGTACTAGAAAAATGTGGTCCACTTGATGATGTTGAGCTAACATGATTTGGACGACCACTTGATGATGAACTAGCATGATTCGGACGGCCACTTGATCCAATATGTTCATTACCATTATTTCCATTTCCATTATTTCCATTACCATGGTTACCGTTTCGATTACCCTGATTATGAATTCCACCTCTAACGTCAATACGTTTATTAAAACTATTATTATTATTACGTTCTGATGGTTGTGTACATGATGCTATATTTATTAAAATTATCATACAGATAATTAATATTACTATTAATTTATTTTTATACATTTTTTATTGAAATTTGTTTATATACAAATATTATTTATATTTATTATTTATTTTTTATTATTGTTTATTATAGAGTGAAAATTAGAAAATACAAAATAGAAAATTAATAGCAATTTATAAACACTAATTTTATTAATTATTATTTTTTTCCACACATACACACAAAATAGAAAAAACACAATTGTACTGTGGTGTTATCTAATCTCCACGCATTATTGATGTTATTTTTATTTTATTGATGTTAATGTGTGTTAGTGTGTTGTTTGTTGAATAATCTATAAATAGTCATTTTCAAATTATTATTTGTTTATTTAAGTTGTTGATGTACAATTATTGTTTGATGTTTAACGTAAATGTTGTGATGTCATTAATGCAGAAGTTTTCTATTATAACCCTATTTTTTCCACGCACAAAGTAATACACTTTGATGATAAAAATAAAAGGTAAAAGAATAATTCGAATGATCATTTTCATTTTTTTTTTGTATTTTTAAAAAACGAGTCTTTACTAATATCCCATAAAAATATATAAAAAAAACAATTGCTCATTGGGATTCAAAAAGTCATATTATTAATTTATAAAACGGCCGAATTCGAAGGCACACAGTGTTTAACCATAAGCTGGTGTGTTCAAAATTCCTCGGCACACAAATAGAGCCTATATCGCCAATTAGGAATCAATTGTCTGTTGTCATTATCAATTGTATAATTATAGGATTACATTTTCATTATCATCGCATACAAAAACTTTAATATTAAAAAAAAAAAAAAAAAAATAACCGAAAAATTTAAAAGATCATATACAGCAACTCTAATTTTTTTATTTAAAATCAATTATTCAATTTTATCAAATCTTTCATCAATTAAAAGTTTTAGTTGTTTAAAATGAAGAGAGATTTGATTAAAACTGCCAACTAGTTGATTTTTTATTAATAAAGAGTTGCTGTGTATTTGATTTTGTGCTAAATAAACAATACATTACATAAATTACAATTACCACTATAACAAATAAAACACATTGATCATTATTTTTTAAAGTTGTTTGTTCACAAAAACCATTTTTTTTTTTTTTTTCATTTTTTAAATTTTTTAAATTTTTCGAAAAATTAAAGTGCATACTTTCAAAAAAAAAGAAGAAATCAATAATTGACCAATATTGGCAATAACAATAACAATAAAAACGAAATCATCACATATAAACTATAAATAATCACAGACAATTACAATAATAACCCCCATTAAAACACACTCATATACATAATCAAGAGTAAAAAAAGAGAGACAGATAAAGAGGGTTTAAATAATATATAAATCAAATACATTTCATTAATAATGAAAGGTTTGATTAAAGAGATTGAAGGTACAGGATATCAAATCTTTAATTTTTTATTACCATTTCTAAAAAACCTAAAAGTTATTGCAATTCTATCAATTATAGTTCATTTGGGATCGATATTCTTAATTTTCTTTTTACCATTTTTAGGATCACATACATATGTATCAGAAAAGAATTTACAGTGTACTGTTAGTCCATTTATAACACATAAATTTGCAGATATATCATTGGATTATTCAAATGATTTTAGGTCATTATTTCCAAATAGGTCAATTGGTTCAATTGAAGCATTAAATAGTGCATTTTGGATTAGAGATCATTTAGATAATTTAGGTTTAGAAACTCAATTATATTATTTTAATTCTTCATTTAGTATGTACATACTAGTAGACACATATCACCCACAATCAATCACAACAATGACACAAACATTAATACCTTTATTATTTATATATATATGCAGATAGAGTAGGAGTAAATGTAATTGGTATATCAAAAGCAACAAGATCATTAGGTACAGAAAGTTTTGTTTTAACAACATCATTTGACCAATGGCACAGTTTTGGGTCAGTAGGATTTTTAATTGGATTTTCAGAGTTTTTAAAGAATACAACATGGCAGGCACGTGATATAATATATGTGTTTACAAGTGAAGGTGGTGAAATTAATGGTGGTACATCAATGGATATATCAGGTATATCTGTTTGGTTAAATGATTATTATAGTGTACATCCAGTTGGTTGGAGTGGTAATGGAGATAACAACAGCAATAATAACAAGAATAATAACAACAATGTTAAAGATAATAAAAAATCATTAATGTTAAGAGCAGGTCAAATTTATGGGTCAATTGCAATTGATAGAGTTGGTAATGAAAATATGGAAAAGATTATAGTTTATCCCGAAGGATTAAGAGGTGGTTTATCAAATTTAGATATATTAAATGTAATTACAACTACATCATTCCTTAATGATATACCAGCAGGAATCAATACACACATGGATCAAGAAGCAGTTGAAGGTTCATTATATGGATTATTAATATTTATGTGGAATTCAGCGTTATCATTACCACGTTCAAACCATGCAATTTTCACTCAATATGGTATAAATTCAGTTGGAATAAGTACAGATTCATCTCATAACGTTTGGGATATTGATTTCCTAAATACACCATTACATAAAGTTCATAATAATTTTTTAAAAAGGTAATTAATAATTATTCAATGATATGTATAAGTGTATATATATTATATTAATCATTGAGTTATTGGTTGGTTACAGTGAATTAAATAATATAAACCATCAAAGTAATACAACATTTTATAATTTAGGTAAAATTATGGAAACAGTTATTAGACATTTACATAATGCAGATGAACAGTTACATCAAAGTTATAGATGGTATATGATGGCAGGTGCTGTATTTTTCATTGATTTAGGTCAAGCATTATTACCAGTAATTATATTTAGTGTTGGTATATTTTTACAATTAATTTCAATATCAGTATCAATTGAAAATATTACCATTAGAATATTGTTATCACTTCCATGGTTTTTATCAATTTTATTATTTTGTTTCACACAATCATTATTACCATTGTTTTTATCATTGTTAGGTGTTATACCTAGTAGTGATTTAAAACCTGCAAATTTTAATAATTATATATTCAATTATTTATCCTCCTCTTCTTCTTCCACTTCCACCACCACAACAAACAGTATTATTCAACAATTATTTATCGATAATATTGAAAATCAAATTATACTTTTTTCAACTATTTATTTTTTTGCGTGCATTTTATTCTATATTTTCATACTCAACCCAATTTCAAATTATTTTTCAAAATTATTATCATCAAAAAACTATTTTCCAAATTTTAAAAATGATTGGTATGGTTTACAAACAATTTTATTATTATGTAAGTTGTTGACTTTATTATTATTTTTAACATTATTATTGATTAATATTTTGTTACTAATGAAATATTGTGTTACTCTTACAGATTATGCATTATTAGGATTAATGGGTATGATGTTAAATAATCAATTCACTTGTTTATTTATTGTATTGTCATTACCAACTTTACATTTTACAAGTTTTATATTGGAAAAAAGAATTAAATCAAATTTTATTAAATTTATTTGGATGTTGGTTTGTTTAATTTCACATCCAATGTTTTTAGTATTTGAATGGTGGTCATTATGGTCAATTGGTTGGAAAAATTTATTTATTGGTATTATATTATCTTCATATAATTGGGGTTTCTTGTTTTTTACTTTTTTTATATTAGGTTTATTACCAATTTATCTTGGTATATTTAAATTATTATTTATAAATTCAAGATCTTCAAAATTATCAAATTCCTCTACTTCTACTTCCACTTCATATAAAAAAATACAATAGATTAATTAAAAGTCAAACTATAAATAAATAAAACAAAACACAATTAACACACTTGCCATTATTTAATAATTTATTTATTGTTAATTTATTTTATAATTTTTTTTTTATTTGTTCAATGCAAATATAAAAATTATCTTATCAAATAGTAAATGCAAATGTATGTGAAGTATCTTTTGGTGGAAAAAATGGAATTTGAATATTCCATCTTTAGCAGGTGTGTAATTGATATTTGTGACTTGAAGAGTGAAAATAAATTTCACTAAATTGATACTCCATTCTACACAACAGCTACATGTATAAAAACAAATATAACAATAGTGACAATGAAGAAGAAGATGATTACAACAATTACAGATATAATAACAAAGATTATCTAGATGAAGATGAATATGATGACTTTTATTATGATCACCATCGTCAAAATAGTAAAATATAAACAATGATAATCAATCAGATAGATAATAATTACCACAAAGAAAAACAAGAAGAAGAACAAGAAGAACAAGAAGATCAAGAAGAACCAATAATGAAGTTGACAAATGATGATTCAACATGTTTAATTTGTTTATCTCCATTTTAAAATCTTACTTTTTTAGATGTTTGTTTTCGTATGTATAGATTACCACTCTGTATCACACATTGACAATATTTTATATGTATAATACTAACAATACACTACATTACAATTGTACTACTATAGATCAATTTTGTTTTTTTTGTATTTTGCAATGGTCAGAATTAAATCAAAAGTGTCCATTATGTAAAAGTGAATATCATTCATTAATATATCAAGTTAAATCAAATACAGATTATCAAAGATTCATACAACAAATAGTAAAAATATTAAATCAACTACAACAGCAAATACAAACATCATAATAATAGACAACAAAAACAACAACAACAGGTTTATTTACCGAGTTTATCAACTACAGAACAACATAATATTAGAAAGAATATATTCAAGATATGTTAGAACAATACCAATGGTGGAACAATTTAAATTATATTTAGATCCTTTATCAGTATATGCAAATTTTAAATCATTCAAATCAAAAGTACATCCTTGGATAACTAGAGCGTGTGTTTTGCAACTTCATTACAATATGGTAACATACGATCAAAAAGTATTATATGATAAAAGACAATCGATAGTTACACAACAATAACAACAACAACAACAAGAGCATACATCACTACCACCAAAGTAAAGGAACTACCACTATCAAATATGTTACAACAATCAGGTTCACCGATTAATCACCCTTTATTTTTATAAGAAATTGAAAAACAAAATGAAATTGGAAAATGGTTAAGCAAATAAAAGAACATTGTGTCACTATAAAATGAAAAAGAAAAAATTTCAAGTTTACCCGGTTACTCTTAAATTAAAGCAATATAAATTAAATAAAGATTAATAAAAACAAAAAAATGGATGATTAATTTTTAGGTCTATTTAATTAATTTATATTTTATATTTATATTTTTAATTGTAAAGAATAAACCACCTTTAGCTTGTTGTAATTCTGAATCTGGATCATTATTTTCAAGATCATCTTTACCAACGAAATAATAAACTTTAGAACCATCGCTTTCATCTTCTTCATTATCACTTTCATCATCATCGCCACAACTAATTTGATTTGTACATGATTCAAATGATTGAACATATTTATTATTACTTGATGGGTAGAAAACAAATACCAATACCATATAGATAAAACATGTTGATATACAATCTAAAAGAACTGCTAATTGATATTGATATTTATGATTTACAAAATGTATAAACGTTGTATTTATAATTGGTGATATTAAATACAATGTAAAGAGTACATTGTAAAATATAAAATGATGATGGTTATGTTGATCCCTATATGAACGATTAACTAATGCATAGAAATAACATGCTATAAAAATTGAAAATAAACATGACCAAATCCCCAATTCAGAATCTAATGGATAAATGTAACTACTAAATATATCAAATGGTTCAACTTTAAAAAAGTCAATACTAAATGTACCAATTAAAAATTTAATACAAACTGAAAATGTAATTGGATCTAAAACACCATTTCCTGATAATGAACTATATGTTTTCCACCCTAATCCAACCAATACAATAATCATTAATAATAAATGATATGAAAATGTATTAAACACTGTATAGGTACAACTCTTTTTAATATTTTATAACAAATAATATTATATATTTATAATAAATTAATTATACATACATTCAGATAATTGACCAAACAATACACCAAAAGAATCATTATTAATGGAAAATTTTCTAGAATATGCAGAAAAAAACATAGAAACCATATATGTAGAAATTGAAAGCATAACATAAAATACCAATTGTAAATTTAAATCATTCTTGTGGAAATAATGAGCTACAATTATAAAGTATGAAAATAATCCAACAAATGCAAACATTGTTAAAAATTGCATATGCTGAACATAAAATTCAGTTGCGGGCCAATACTTATTTAAGAAATCACCACTAGGATTAATAATGTTAAAACTGTATTTTAATGATTTAAATGTTTCTCTATTTATAATTTCATGTGATGTTGTTGATTTATCACAATCTGATACTACTATATACCATTCTTTTTCTAATTCACCTTTATTATCTATAATTGTAACTTCCGGTGAAAATATATCAATTGAATATTCAGGTTTAATCTGTACCGATTTATTTCATTTGAATTAATATTAATTATTTAAATTATTTCATAATTAGATCTACATACTTTTGAATGAAAACATGATGATTGGTTTATATTATAAACTACATGTTCAATTGATTCCGAATATAATAATATAGTTGAATAACGAACTGATTTTCCAGATGTAAATGATGATAAATGTTTATCATATTTTAATAATGCATTTTCTAATACAGTAAATTTTCCAACATAATGATATATTTGTTCATCAGAGTGAATTAAACCTTTATATGTTTTACATTGAATTATTCCAACAAATAATAATAAAACTATTAAACTAAAAACTAAAATTTTCATTTCTTTAGATATGTATATATTTATTTATTTTTTTTAAAAAAAATAATAAATAGAATTAATAAAAAAATTATTATATTTATTTGTATATATAATTAATATAAATAATTTATAATAATAATTATTTTGTGTTTTATATATAAATGTGAGTGTGTTTTATGTTAATGAAGGTGAAAATATTTATATGATGTGTGTTAGTGGTGTCCAGTATACAAATTTATAGAATAACCCACACAAAGTAATTTTTCCTTTTATAAATACGATTATTTTTTTTTATATTTTTTTTAAAAATTTTGCCAACATTTATCTGTTATCTATATCAAAAAAGGAAACAAATAAATTTAACAATAAAATAAATTTTAATTTTTTTATCGCTATTTAAAATTTTTATTGTTAATTATAATTTAATACAAAAAACTGTTGTTGTTCTTTTTGTATTAAATATTGTTCGTGTAAATTTGATATTGGTGATGGTGATAATGATATATTATCGATTAATGATTCTTTATCACTATATTGTGTAGTAATTCCCGTTGGAATAAAAATTGAAGTTTCAACAATTGGCTGTTGATTTATACATGGTGTTTGATTAATATCGTAAATTAAAGGTTTTTGTTGCTGTTTATTTTGAAATGGTTGAGGTATTGAATAACAGTGAGGTGGATATGGATAGATTAAAACTAATTTATGACCATCCATTAATTGAAATGTTATTAATCTTTTTGAATATTCTAAATTTAATTCTTCAATTAAACTTTTTATTTTCTTATTTGGCTAAATTAAAAGTATTAGTATAGGTATTATTTATTGAAACTATTGAAATAAATATACATACTAGATATAATTCAAATAAATTACATGCTAATACTATAATACCCAAAAATAGCATTATAAATAAAAATATATATTGTACTATTGTTGATCTATGAAAAAAGAATAATACCACATTAATTGGCAATAGTAAAAATATTGAAAATGAATTGAGAATTGAAAGATAACATGGTGTTTTAAAAACTGAATTTAAATTATTTATTATAAAAATATATTCGTGTAATGTCAATGAATCAACTAATTCTAATGGATATTGTGGGTTATATATTTTTGACCCAAAAAAGTTTACTTTAAATTTAAATTCGTATGTATTAAACATTTTTTTAATTTCTGTAATAGTTTAAACTTTTAATATCAAAAAAACTATTGTTAAACGAGTTTGTTTGTATGTGAGTGTGTGTTTTTGACTTTTTTTTTTGTTTTTATATATACAAGTGTGTTATATGTTTTTATAATTAAATAAAGGGTAATTGTTTTTTTTTATTATTATAATGAATTATAAAAATTTAGTTTACTTTTATATTAATCTGCAAAAATTATTTAAAAAATTTTACTTTTTTTATTATTTTCTCCAAATCACCAAATTTAGATAGATATTGTTTTTATATTTTGTTTAAAAGGGGTATTATTTGATTGTTTTTACTCTTTTTAATTAAATTGTTAAAATAAAGGTTAAGTTAATCCTCGAATTACATTTACGCTACACTGATTTTAAAAACATATTGTAAAATAATCTTATCTTTGGTTGTTATACACTTTGTCGAAAAATTAAAAAAAAACAATTCAAAAAAAAAAAAATTATCTTGTAAAATTCACCCAAATCATGATTTGAAAAATAATCACAATAAAAAAATCTGATGCAAACAAACAAAAAAATAGTAAAGAAAAAAAATAGTAGTGATCGCGATTATTGTATTTATTTATTTATTTTATGTTTTGTATATATTATTTATTGTTTTTCATAAGTTTCAAGAATTCTAGTAAATGTGGCAAGTGCTTGTTTTAAATCTGATAATGTAACTTTTTCTGTTTGTTTATCGGTTGATGTAGTTGTAGTAGTTGTTGTTTTTGGTTCAGCTGGTGTTTTAGATTTTGCTGATGATTTAACTGCAGTTTTTGTTGTTGGTTTTGCAACATCTTTTTTAGTTTCTGGTTCAGTTGCTGACGATGCAGTTGATGCTGATGATGCTGATGAAGTG
>JABXES010005635.1:0-33509 GCA_013375695.1 Dictyostelium brefeldianum
TATCAAATCAACTTGTAAATAATACTCAAACGAATAATCATACTCAACATAATCAAAATTATAAATAAATACATCAATAATTTTAATACTATATACAAATGTGGTAGTTTATTTATTTCTTGTTGTTAAATTATTAAATCTAATATTAAATTATCATTATAATGTTTAATTTCAATATTATTAAATGTATTATTTGATAATGTTAATGACTTTAATGATTTAATGTTTAAGAATTGTTTAATTGTTGATTCATTTAATTGAATTTTATTATTTTTTATATTTAAATCACATATTTTATTATTTGATTGAACCAATTCTAATAATGATTCAAATTGATTTGCACCTGAAACTAGTGATCCATTTGTTAATGAAAGTGATGTAATTGATTTATTTGATTTTAAAGATTCTATAAATTGTGGTATATATTGTAAAAACGTAAATCCTGATAATGTTAATGATGTAATTGATTGATTTGATTGAAATGATTTTGAAAAGAATTCAATTACAAATGGACATCCAGAATTTACTTTACTTGATTCACCATCAAATTTTAATAATTGTTTATTAATTTTAATTGTTAATGATTTAATTGATTGATTATTTATAATTGATTCATTTAATTCTTGAAATGTTGATAAATTAAATTGGTGGTGTCCATCCATAGTAGTATCTTGTAGTGGTCGTTGTTGTTGAAATAATTCAGAAAATGATTCAATTTCTAATAATGTTAAATTCTTTGATTTAAAAGATTCTATTAAGCCATCTAATAAAACAGTTCCAGATCTAATTAATTTAAGTGTTGAATTTAATTTTAATGGACCTGAATATAATGAATTGAATGATAGGTTATCTGGATTTAATGTATATATAAATTGTAATAAATCATTTGAAACTGAATTCATATGGTCAGTTGTAATTGTTAAGGTTTGTACATTTAATTCGTTATATAATTTAATACATTGATCATCAGTGAATGAAAATGAACCACTAACATATAAATTTAATATTAATTTAATATTTGTTACACCTTTACTTGAAATACATTTATAATTTGAAAGTATTGAATGAAAATCAGATTCTACCAATGTATTTATACCTTCAACTATAAATTCTAAATTTTTAAATTGTTTCTGTATCCAGTAATCTTGAAACAGTAATTTCATTATACTTCTATTGATTTTATATAAATTTAACATTGTTATATTATTAAAATCTATTAAACTATATTGCGATAATTGGTGGTGTTGTGGTGATATCGTTGGTAGTTGAGGTAATTCTGATTGTGTTATTTCTTTTGTGGTTGCCAATGTAAATACTGTTGTTGAATCTGGTATTTTTAATAAATGTTTATATATTTCATTGGTGTTTAA
Source organism: Dictyostelium brefeldianum (assembly GCA_013375695.1). Classification (NCBI taxonomy): domain Eukaryota; phylum Evosea; class Eumycetozoa; order Dictyosteliales; family Dictyosteliaceae; genus Dictyostelium; species Dictyostelium brefeldianum. The sequence continues at coordinate 1,371 of JABXES010005635.1, forward strand.
TTTGAATTTACATATCTGACAATATTTAAACCATTTTTTACAAACTAAACTTGTTGTTATCATATATTTTTGTCTAACGTTTAAATAATCTTGATCAAAATATTCATTATTGAAAATTGGTTCATTTAAAACAATACAAAATTTAACAATTTGTAAATATATATAATTTGGAAATTGTATAACCATAATGATGATTTTATATTATTTATTTATTATTACTGTTGTTTGTCGTTTATCATAATTTTACAATATTATAAAAAAAATAAAAACAAAAAAATTTAATTTTTAATTTATTTTTTTTTTACCTTCACATAAATTTATTTTTGCCTATGCATATGCAAGATAAAAAATAATATTTAAATATTATTTTTTTATTTGTATTACGTTAAAGATGATTTTCAATAATTTATGTTTATTAATGAATAGCTTTATGGTTATTTATGGTTTCAACTAATTTCTTAATTTTATTAATGTCTACACCAGAGTATCTTTCAATTTCAACATTGTTAGATGAAATTATAAATGTTGGAGTTGAGGTTACATCCTTAACTAATTGAATTGAATCCTTTTAAATGTTAAAGATATTAGTATGTAAATATAATTTATATGATGAAGAGTATAATTTTATATACCTTGCATTTATCTTGTTCAATTATTAAAAATAAAACATTTGGATTTGTTTGAGATAAATTTAAAATATCAATTGATATTCCTTTATCTTATATGAATTTTATATTAGTAATAAATATGTAATTTTGATATAATATAGTGTATACTTACAATCATCATGGCCACTTGTAACAATTGTAAATAACTTTAGATTACATTTATTTTTATCAAAATCTTGACTATTTTTTATTTCTAAAATTGACATTTTATTTATTGTTTGTTATGAATAAAAAATTATTATAATATGAAATATTGGTATGAGAGAAAGAGATTTAAAAAAAAAAAAAAACACCCACACTCACAACTTCAACAATTTTAAATTAAAATTAAATAAAATAAATTGTTTTTTTTTTTTTTAAAAAAAAGATAGAGATACATAATAATCTTATAATTAAAAAAAACAATATAATAAATCCTATTTTTTATATATATTTATTCACAAATTTATTTATATTTAAATTAAATTATTATTATTACTACTTTTTTTGAAATTAATCACATGCACTCGAATTTTCAAATGAAGTAAAATTACATGAATTACTATTATGTACACCACCTGCACCTGCAATCGGACTTAATAGTAAATTAGTTGGTGTAATACCACCACTTTTTAATATTGGTGAAATTGCAGAAATTGGTGGTACTAATGAAGATTTAATACTTGATGATTTTTTGAATGAAGGTTGATATTCTTCAGATTCAGATCCAGGATCTGATAATGAATTTGATGAATCTGAACTACAAGGCATACCATCATTAATTTTAAATAGTAAATTATTTAATGTATTACCATCATATACTGTTGTTGTTGTAGTTCTAGTTGTAGTTGTTGTAGTTGTAGTTGTAGTAAATAAACCAGCTGCATTTGTATCTTTGTTTTCTTTATTTATACTATTTGCAGAGGATGAAGTAATATCAGCACCATTATCCTCCATATTATTATTACTGTCACTATTGTCATCATAATTTATACTTGTATTATTTTCACCATTTTCACTTGTTTGTGAAGATGATAATAAATTCATTAAACTTTTATCATGTAAATTATTACTATGTGGTGAACTACTTCTACTTCTACTCTTACTTCTACTTCTACTTCTGCTTCTACCACCACTTTTATTTAATTCATTACCAAGTAAATGATGATTTTGACCACCACTACCATTTAAACTTCTTCCAGTTCTAACATTTCTATGATGACTACTACCAACACCACCACTATTACTACTAATATCTGATATCTTTTGTTCAATTAATTCAATATCATTTTGATTTAATTGAAGATTATTAAAATTATCAGCATTTGAAAATGGAATTACCAACGATGGTGTATTATCACTATTGATGTTATTTGATTTAATATTATTACTATGTTTATGACCATTATTAATTGGTGAATTATTTGAAGGTGGTGAAAATGGATGAATACATAAAATTGGAGAACTATTTGTTGAATCATTTTTACCTGATGATTCAATTATTTCATTTCTAAATTTATATTTTGACCAATTTAATAGTTTAATCCAAAATGAAGAAAATGTTTTCTTTTCCATTGTAATTCCATTGTAAAGATTATAACGAAGTTGACGTGATGCTAAACCACAATTTAACAATGTTGTAGTATCTAAATATTTCAATACTTTTAATTGAATAATTGAAGAATTTAATAAACGTGTTACAACTGGTACTAAATGTTCTCTATCTGGTTTTGGATTTAAAATACCATAAAAGAAACCAAGAATTTCCGTAAATGTTGGACGAGACAATGGATCTTGTAACCAACAACTTTCAATTAGTGCAGCAATATTCAATGGAACAGTTGATGGTATAGTTGGTCTTCCACCACTTTGAACAAATTGAACTTGCTCTATGCGTGTTAAATTTGTGTATGGTACATCTTGGGTAAACATCTCCCATAATACAACACCAAATGAGAATACATCAGCTGGTTGATGGTAAGGTTGACCATTGAATAATTCACATGCCATATAATTTGGAGTACCAATAACAGTGTAACCATTTCTATTTTCCATGAATCTTGAAACACCAAAATCAATTAATTTCACTTCCCAATTTTGGTTTACCAAAAAATTTGCAGTTTTAACATCACGATGAATAATATTTTTACTATGAATATATTCCAATGCTTGTGATGCATCAATTGCCATATGAATAATTAATGTAATTGATGGTGGTTGACCAGTACTTTTCTTTATTTGATTCAATGCATTTGAAATTGTACCTCTACTACATAGCTCTGTTACAATGAATGGTTTTGTTGTATTTTTAGTATGAGCACCATAACATTTAATTACTTTTGGATGTTGTGAAGCAGATACAATTGTTATTTCTTTATAAAATGATGGCCAATCAAATGCAAATCCATCTTGTGAAAATTCTTTAACTGCAACATCAATACCATTATAAACTGCTGAATAAACTGTACACAATGGTGAGTCGTAAATTTCTTGAATAATTTGTACTTCAGATGGATATATTTCATGATGTATAATACCAACTTTATGAGTTACACTATAATTTATAATCATATCTATCCATTCTGGTCTTCTTTCAATTAGTGAATGATACGGTTCCAAATGGAAATACTTACCCAATATCAATACAACTCTATCAAATATTTCAAATTCATCTTTTGATAATTTATCAACCAATTCTTCTCTTTCACAATTTACTTTTGAAATTGATTCAATTACTTTATTTGTAAAAAATAATGGTACCAATGTTTCTGTAATTCAAATTCAAATTAACATATTAGTATTTTAGTTTTTAAAATGTATTAATATATTATAAATTATACATTACCAAAATCGAATAACCTATTTAAAATTGAAATTAATAATTTACAATTTGTTGAATGTAATTTATAATCGTTGATTGTTTCGGGGTTAGTTGAAGATGTATTTTTTAATCGGTTTATCATTATTGGGTAAAGTACTGCTAATGATGCCATTGTACGATCATTTAAGAAATGAATTATATTCTTTTCATTGAATAGCAGTCTATATAATATTGATAAACCAATCATTTGACTTGACCATTTATGTTGTTCGGTTAATGTATATCTTTTACTTGATCGATTCTTTGGACTTTTAATTTTTTTTTTATTAATTAAAATTGTAGTTGGTTTTCTTGATAATGGTTTAGGATGTAATTTCGGTGAATTTGTGTTATTATTGGTGGTTGTTTTGTTTGTATGATTGTTGCTGGTGTTATTGGTTGATTGTTTCTTTTTTAAATTTGTTGAAGATGCTGATGACGATGAAGTTGTAGTAGTGGTTGTTGTTGTGGCGGTAGTTTGATTACTCATATTTGATGTACTTAATGTACTATTATTTCTAGAAGATGGAGTTGATTTACAATTTGATTTACATTGATTGTTGTTGTTATGATGTTGATTATTTAATTTATCTAAACTTGCACTTAAACCATTACTTATATTATTTGTATTACCTAATTCATCTTCTGCTGATGGATTTGTTGATATATCGAGTGCATTCATTACACATGAATTTGCGGATAATTCCAATGCGCTAAAAACAGATTTTGGAGAAAATGTATCTAATTGATATTGATATTGTAATTGTTGTTGTTCTTCTGTCATTGTAATTTGATCATTTAAATATTGATTTTGTTGAGTACTGTTATAAAGGTCAACTGGAAATTCAATATTTATCATTGGTAAATTAATATAACTTTCAACTACCATATTCACTAAATAATTAAATACTTCTTCATTAATTTTTAAATTACTGTAGTGAATCATTTTGCAAATTAGAATATATTATAATTATAATAATACCAATTTATAAATATAATTTTACTTACTCGAATATATCATAATATTTAGTTATATGAATATATTTGTCGTTTTCAACTCTCATTAAATCTATCCATATTTTAATTGCTTCAATTGTAAAAGTATTTTCGTTTACTAAATGTTGACTATAATTTACTATTACATCTGTAATAAACACAAACAATAAATATATATTAATAAACAAATTCATTTATAAACGTACTTATAATCTTTAAACAACTGTGTATCACTTACTCGATGAATATTTTGAAAATAAACTTTTAAATAAACTTGGAATTAATGCAATTTTCCAAACTTTTTTCTTTTTTGGTGGTCCAATACAAACTAAATCTATTTTCTTTTGTATAATTTCTTTACTACATCTTGTATGATAAACATTTCCACATCCTGCAGCAATAATATTTCAAGTATTAATATCTGTTTTGCACATCACAAAAATGGGGTTTTAATAAATAAATAAAATAATTACCATGACATATATGAGCACAATTAACTACACCTAATATTTCTTTTTCACATTTACGACATGTTGTTAAATGTTGTAATACAAATGGTTGAAATTGATGTATTAATGATGGTCTTTTTAATATATTTGATCCGTTATTATTTTGCATGATGATGATGTTGTTTTTTGTATTATTACAATAAATAATTTAAATACAAATTTAAAATAAAAAAATTTGATTTTAAAAATGTTGTATGTTTATATATAATGTATGTATATACTAATTTATTATTTATTTTTATTTATTTGTTGAAAAAACACACGCTTGTGTATACATTAAAAATAAAAACAAAAAATTTAAAAATAAAAAAATAAAAAACACACTTAAATCTAATCCAATATTGTAAAAACTTTATATATATTATATACAGTTTATATCAGTTGTTGTGTTGGTGTGTTTGATGTTTATTTATTGTTGTATGTATTGTTATAATTATTATTTTTATTACTTGTGTTATTTGTTATTTTGTTTATTAGTTAAGTGATGAAGATTAAACAAACAAACAAAAAAAAAAAAAATGAGGGTATATTGTGTGGTGATGTTTATCAAATAATAATAAAAATATAATAATTAAAAAAAAAATATATTTAATTTAAATTAAATTGACAGTGTGTGTTTATTTTTTGATAATATGTGTGGTTAATGTGTGTAAAATAAAATTAATAACACTATCAAAATAAATTATAGTGGTTTTTTTTTTTTTTTTCTATTTTTGAGTGAGATTATTTTGTGATAATATGAATAGGCTGGCATAGCAGCAACAATAGTAGTAATGATAATATGTGTGTATGTGTGGTAATATAAACATATGAAGTAATATCAGTATATCGTCACCCACTCTTTTTGAAAAAATAATAATAAATAAATAAATTAATTATAATTTGAAAAAACAAAAAAAAAAGAAAATAAGAAAATCACCTATATAAAGACAAGATGGTTTAAAATAATTACAACATATCTTTGATTATATCATCATCATCACACTTGTTTTTTTTATGATGTATGTGTTTTAAATACATGATACAATCATGTATATATGTATTATTTGAAATTAATGGTGGGTGTGAGTGTGGTTGTATGTATTTTTTTTAATTATAAGGTGTATACCGTTTAACACATATATATGTTGGATCCAGAAGAATGATAATTTTATTTAACCTGTATTATATATAATTTCTATAATTGGTACTATGGGTAATTGAGATTTCTGGTAGAAATAATTAATTCTTGTTTTGAGAAATTTTGATGTGATTAACAATATCATATTTTTTTAATTATTACTTCAACTACAAAAAGTATGTACAATTATGTGTATATAAATTATTTTATAATAATGGTTTAACATATACTATATACTGTTTAAAATAAAATAAAATAATGAAAAATAAAATTGTTATCTATTTATTTTTTATTTTTATACATGGCACACGAAAATTATTCGATTTTATTTATTTATTATTTATTTATATTTATTTATTTACAAAGTAATTATTGTACCTTTTTTAATATTATTTTTATCATCAATTAAGATAGTATTTAGTATTTCATTACGAGTGTATTCGCCACCTATTATCAATGTATGAATATTACATTTTGCAACTTTAATAGCAGATTCTAATTTTGATGTCATACCACCAGTTACATCTTTAGAATTTGTCTCTAATTTTAGTTGTATACCAATATGTTCATTATTATTACTATCGTCATTATCTGGTGATACTTTAATAATATTTAATAATTTAGCAGTACTATCATCTTTTGGTGACTTATCATATACTCCATTAACATCTGTAACATATATACATTTATCTGGTTTCAATTTATATCCTAATTGTCTAATTAAAGTATCACCACTTATAATTGTACATCCTAATGTATTATCCCTGCAAGTAAATAAATCCAGATTAAAATACACACATACAAGTTGTTGTTGATGATAATATAAAAGATTTTAAACACTTACAAACATACATCACCATGTAAAATTGGTATTAAATTTGGAAAATTATCAAGTGTAAATTTAATATTATCAATATTATCCAATATAACATTATCACCACCATTATCAGTTTTCCATGAAGTGAATGGTGATACAGTATATACTTTTAATCCATTATTAATTAATTGTGTTTTAACCAATTCTAATAATGTAGTTACTGAATCTCTAGTTTTAAATACACCTAGTTCAAGTTGTTGATTAACATTACTACCATCACTACCACCAAACCCTTTTTTAACACTATATTCACTAGCTTCATGATGTCCAAATGATCCTGCACCAATAATTAATACAACTTTATAATTTTCAACTAGTGATAATGACTTAACAATATATATTAAATTATCTATATTTTCTTGCCATACAGTTCTTAATAAATTCTTTTTTGTTATATATGCTCCTCCAAATTTAATTACTACTGTTTTCCTATTACTACAATTCATTTTATAAATGGGTTTTAAAAAGTGAGATGGGTTCTTCTTAGATTTGGCGATGGGTTTTTTTTTTTTTGATGAAAATATGTTTTATTTTTTTTTTGAATTTTTTGAATTTTTTCAATTTATTTTTAATTTTGTAAAAATAAACGTTGGGTGATTTATTTAGTGTTGTATGATATTTTCCTTTTTTCATTGTGGTGTTATCTATATTCATATGTAAAATAAACAATTGTAAAATATAAAAATTAAAAATATTTCAATTTCTACTTCTTATCATCATTTCTCATATATCATAAATCATGATAAAAAATAAAGATAAAGTTTACATATATGATGTTTATTCTTATTTTGAAGATGTAGAAACAAGTAATAGTAATAGTAAAAATAAAAGTAAAACAAATAATAATAAAAATGTACAAATAAATATAAATAATAATAATAATAATAATAATAGCAATGGATACACAGAACCAAATTTATTATCATATTATGAAGAAAACTATAATAATAATAATAATATCAGTAAAGTACAACATAGAGAAATTAATATCAGTTCACATATAAATTCAGAGAAACTACAAAAAATTCAACAACAAACTGTAAATAATAATAAAAACAATAATATAAATAATTATCAAGATGATTTACCAATTAGTAGTTATCAGCAAAGTATAGATAGTGAAATGGACGATAATAGTGTATACGATGATTCAAAAACTATAAATTATACACCTGATATTTATTCACCAAATAAAGATTCTTCTTCACCACAAAATCAACAAAATCAACAACAATATAAACAACATCAACAACAACAATATTATTCACAACATCCATCAAATTTAGCATCACAATTAAATAGATATTGTAATAAAGAGTTTAAAAGTAAAGATTGGAATGGTGAATTTCAAACATTGTTAACTCAACCAAATTCTGAACAAAAATTTAGAAAATTATCAAATTTAGCAAAAGATTTTGTATTTACTGCAAAGACATATGCAACAATTATCATCAACGAATTATGTGTTCCATTAGAAATGAAAACTATAAAACCTGTTGACCTCGGTGGATTCGCTGGTGGGTTAAAATATCATTGCCAAGGTCAGTTTTCCATATATTTCATATTTATATTACATTGTCTAATCTTGATTATCAATATCATATATAGGTATACTTTTTAAATTTGCAATGGATACTAGGTTAAATAAAGAGTGTTGGATGTACGGTGGTAAAACACCAAGAGATGATTATGCATCAAAAGCAGCTTCAAATGAATTAAAAGGATTAGTTAGTTATTATATGGCTGGTGTAAGTGGTTTAAATTATCCATTAATGGCATTAATTGATTATAAAGGTTTTAGATTAATTGCATTATCAGTATTACCAATTTCATCAGAAACAATTAAATATGGTTCATCAGATTCAGGTTCAACCGTTCACAATTCAATACCTGATCTAAATGAAAAGATGAAAGAAGCTGGTAAAAAATTAAACTTAAAATCACATCGTGTTGGCTCACTCCCAGAATACTCAAACATTTTAACAAGTCCAGGTGATATTGAAGGTCATTTAGGGGAGGTATGTAAAACATGTAGTAATATTACTATCTCATTATATATATACTAATTGACTGAATACTACTATTAGGATAAAAGATATTATGTTATTGATTTTAGTAGAACATTTCCACCGGAATCAATTACAAAACAACCAAATGTAAATAAAAGATGTATTTTTTATAATTTACTTAGACCTGAATTTGTTAGTAAATGGAAGGTACCATTGTGTAGTGATTCATTTAGTGGTTGGCAAAGACATGATCCAGATAAATTGGTTCATAATAAAGAAGTAATAGAAGCAACTGAACATTTAGTAGGTGAATTAGTTAAAGTTTGTGCAGCAAGATTAGATGATCAAGATAAAGATAGTAATGTAAAGAATAAATCAACTACTCAAATATCAGCTGCATCTTCAACAATTGTAAAAGAAGAATTACCATCGGATTTCAATCAAATTAAAAATAACTTTGCTGTGAAATTTATACCAATTCTTCAAAAAAGGTTTGAAAATCAGTCAAATAATATACTTGATAATCCAACAACTCAAAATGAATTTGAATCTTCAATTAATTATAATTTATTTAATTCAATGGATTCAACTTCATCATCATCACAATCTGTTCCAATAACAAATAATATTACAACTACTACAACTACCACTACAACAACTACAACAAGTACTACCACATTATCAACTGCTAATCAAGCAACTAATAGTCCAACTACAACTGGTATTAATACAACCATTAACAATGCTTTGGCTAAAAAGTATAAACCAATGAATCAAGTAAAGAATGAAGTACCACAACAATTATCAAGAATAATTGAAGAAATGCATAGAATGGGTATTAATATTAGACATATGGGTAGAGTTAGATTTCATTCTAAAGCAAAAGGTGTACGTGATTTACTATTATTGGAAATGACAGCTAGATCAATTAAAACTATTATTCGTGATGAAATGCGTTTAAAAATGAAAGAAGAACAAGGATTATCAGAAGAACCATTCAAAGAAATTGTAATTGAAATATTTAATAGTGTATTAGATACTCAATCAACACTTTGGAAAACAATTTTAGAAAATATTAAATCAAAATATTTTATGGCATTTTTAAAAGATTTAGATGATGAAGATGATCAACCAGCAGATGACACTGATCAACAAGATGAAATTAATAGTGAAACCAGTGGTACAAATTCAACTAGTACAACTAGTGGTAGTAGTGGTGGTAATCCATTAAAAACATCATCATCATCAATTCAAACCAATTTATCAAATTATTCAATTAGTAGTAAATTTAAAGAAGATATTCAAGAGAATTGGATGGAAAGTATAAATATTAAGAATTTATTGGATAGATTACAATTGTTGACAGGTATTTCATTTTCACCGATGGCACAATTTGAATTGTCAAGAGATCCATTTAGATTTCAATTTGTAGATTCAGATATTCAAGAGATTAATGCAAATGTAAAACATATGAATATCATTGACTATGCAGAAGGTATGGCATTGGCAATGTCATCAAAATCTAAATTTGGTCGTGACAGATTAAGGTTATTGAAAATGTCTGCTTATAAATTTCAAATATCACTTAAAAGTAATCCAGATAATTTCAATTGTATTTGTCAATTAGGTAGAACTTTTGTATCACAGGCTGAAGCATTAGCTCAAATTACTGGTATGTTGGGAAAGAATTTATATTTGAAAACATTGGAAGAAGCAATTGGTAAATTTTTAGACGCACTTTCCATATCACCAGATTTTACACCTGCTCATTATGAATTGGCTCATTGTTATGTATTACTCGCACAATATCATCAATCAAATTTATACAGATCCACAAAATATTACCGTCATGCATCAACTCATTTCATGAAAGCAATTGAAACATTTGAAATCGACAAATATTCAAGATTAAAATTAAACAATCTAAACGCAAGTAACGATAGTAATGCTGTTGATCAATACTTTTTAAATGATCAAGATAAAGATATTTTAAATGAAAATATTCAAGATGGTAGTGATGATGAAGATGATAATCAAGATGACCAAACAACTGAAATTAATCCAAATAATAACCGAATTAAAAGAACAGTTATTAAAGATATTCAATTACTTTTTCAAAAAGGTATTGAAGGGTCATCAAGTTATATTGTTGGTGTTTCTATTATTTGTCAAGCATTGGAACAATTGTTTCCAAATGATTCAAAAATTTTATTAATGTTGGGTAAAAGTTATATTTATAGACCGTATTATGATGATGGTAGTGCAGATGGTAAATCAAAAGCTCAAGATTACCAATACCAAAATAATAAAGAATTTTATTATAAAGAAGCAACCAAAGATTTTCATCGTGCTCTCTTGTTGAATGTAAATTTAAAAACTATGGTATTTGATGTTGCTCATGATATTTGGTTAAAAAGTAAAACTGGTAATAGAAAATTATATTATCCTGCCGCAAACATTCTTCGTTTACTCATCAAAGAAAACTTTTATCGTGAAAATAAGGTTTACTCAATGTATGCTGATTCATTATTAGAAATATTAAAAATGGAATATAATTTTGATTTAAATAATAAACAACAACAACAACAATCACAACAATCACAAGATGGTCAAATTACAACTGGTACTACTACTAGTACAACAATCACAACAATTTCAAATTCATCAATCGAATTACAACCATATTTATCAGAATCAACTATACTATTTGAACATTTATTTACAATTGGTAATAGGTATATATTGGATAAATTAGAGATGGCAATGGATACACAACAAAATGAAATATGCGATTTCATTAAAATGTCAAATCATTCTGCGTTGATTAAAAAGAAATTAATGGATGCAATTGGTGAAAAGAAAATTGTTAAATTAAATATTAGTAGAACGTTGATTGCAGATCATGATTTAAATTCAATTGGTGAAATATTTGGTAACCAGTTGGAAGAATTAGATATTTCACATTGTCCATTAATTACAGATTATGGATTATCAGAATTTTTATCAACTTTTGGTAAATCATTATCAATACTTTCATTGGCTGGTAATTTAATTGCAGATAAAACTATTTCAATATTATCAAATTTTTGTCAACAAATTCAAAGGTTAGATATTCAAAATTGTACATTAATAAACTCTGAATCTCTATCACTTCTCTGTCAACTATCAAAATTAAAAAATTTAAATTTATCAAAATGTAAAGTAACAAATGAAAATATTTTATCATTTTATCAACCAACCAGTACAACACCAACACCTACTACACCAACTACAACTACACCAATAATTACATCAACACCATATATAAATAATCAATTATTTGAATTGATAATTAGAAATCAAAGTAGAATTTCAGATGATGCATTTAAACAATTTCAAAGTTGGCAACATTTGAAAATATTAGATTTATCAGGTTGTTCAAAAGTGTCGGATAATGTATTTTTAAAGTTACCAAAATGTTTAAATTTAGAACAACTGATATTGGAAGCATGTTATAATTTAACAGATTATTCAGTAATGGGTTTTTCAAAACAAATGCCAAATTTATGGAAATTATCATTAAAGGGATGTAAATTCATTACGGATAGGTCAATTCAATGCTTGGTTGAAAGTTGTTTAAAAATTAAAGATTTAAAATTATCACGTTGTCATTCATTGACAGAAGTATCAGTTGAAGCAATTGCACAATATTTACAATCATCATTGGAACGTATTGATTTATCAATGTGCCCACAAATACCTGAACAGTCGTTAATCCAATTGTTACGTGAATGTCATTTACTCACATCAATTAATTTCTCTGAAAATCCAAAAGTAGGTGATGAATTAATTCAAGTTATAAATGACCAATTTCCAAATCTTCAACATCTTCGTTTAGATTCATGTGGTAAAATTTCAAGTGATGGTTTTAATTTATCAAATGTACAATCATTGAAAACACTATCCATTGTTAAATCTCAAATTTATCATAATTCATTATCATTCATAACAAGTACATTATTGAATTTAACAACACTCTCGTTGAAAGGTTGTTTCCAATTAACAGATACTTCATTCCTTTCAATTGGACTATTAAAACAATTGGAAAGTTTAGATTTATCAGATAATTATAGACTGTTGGATAGTTCAATGGTCACAATTTGTAGAAATTTATTAAAGTTGAAACATCTTGATATCTCATCATGTCTAAGATTAACAACAAAAACATTTTTCCTAATTGGTAAATATCTTACAAGAATTGATGATTTAATATTATCTGGTTGTGGCAATTTGAATGATGCATCATTGGTTTACATTTCAGAGAATTTATTAAGTATTACAAGTTTAGATATTAGTGGTTGTCAAATGATTACTGATAAAAGTATAATTTCATTGGCAAATAATCAAATTCATCTTCAAATTGTATCACTCAAAGATTGTAAATCCATTTCACAATATTCAATTGACATATTGAAAACTAAATGCCCGCTATTCAAATTGGTTCGTTTATCACTTCATTCACTACCAATGATTGGTGAATTAATGTCATTCCCAACATCGGATATATTAAAACCAATTAATTTCAATGTTGGTACCACTGAAGAATGGAAACAAATTTCAAAAGATAAACGTCAAAAAGAATTGGAAAGAAAAGAAAAAGAAAAAGAAAAAGAAGTTGAAGTTGCAAAATTACCTGTATATATAGATTTTAATTCCACCAACGCTGAAAAGTATTCATATCATACTGTACTTTCTTATAAAAAAGATGGTTTGAAATTAGATCCTCTCAACCTTGAAAAATACCTTAGAGAAGATGAATTCATTAGAATATTCCAAATGAAAATTGAAAGTTTCCAATTATTACCTGCTTGGCAAAGAAAAGATAGAAAAAGATTAAATGGTTTATTTTAATAAAAATTATTTAATTAGTTATCAAGCGTTGTTTTTTTTAAATTATTATTAAAAAATTAAGTCGTTTTCAGATTTGTATTTATTTTACTTTTTTTTTTTTTATTTAGTCAAGAAAGCTGTGAAATGAATTCAAGTATAATAGATAAAATAATAGTTGATGGTAAAGAAGATATTGTATGTTCAATTTGTTATGAATCAATATATAAAAAAAAGGTTTATCAATGTAAATTAGGTCACTGGAATTGTGAAGATTGTTGGATTAAATGTTTAAAGGTAAAATATGAATGTATGCAATGTAGATCAAAGGTTTATACAATTAATGAATTATCAAGAAACTTGTTTATCGAATATAGTTTTGCAAATATACAAGTTTATTGTCCAAATTCATTAAAATGTGAAAATGGTGGTGTAAAAGTTGATGATGTATGTAAAGAAATTATTACAGTTGGTCAAATAGATTCACATTTATTAGAATGTAAATATAGTAGTGGTAATAATGAAGTTGGTTTAGAATCAATTTTTTCAAAATTAACATTAGATAAACTATCAATAAATAAAGTTGGAATGGTACAATGTAGATTTGGTTGTAAAATGTTAATACAAAATACAAAAGTAGGTATGTTATGTCATTTAAAAGAAATTGATCATTTAACTGATGTATTGGATTTAGTTTATGAACAATCAAATAAATTGGTACAAAATCAATTTAATATTCTTGAATTAGAAAATCAAAATTCAAAATTAAAATTACATCATGTCACATGGAAAACTTCATTTCAAGATATTATTAATTCAAGAAGTACAATCTCTGATTCATTTAAAATTGGTGAATACAGTTTCCACGTTCGTGCATTTCCAAATGGTATTCTTTCAAACCATTTATCAATTTATTTAATTTATGAAAATGAAGAAACAATTTCAGTTAGATTTGATTGTTCTCTTTTAAATAATTATTCTTGGAGATCCACAAAAAAATTTAATTTTATAAAGGGTATTTATTAGTAATACATTTTTAAATGTTGAATATTAATAAGATTCTAATATATTTTCTAATTTATTTCTATTGTTATTTTAGAAATGAAAAGATATTCTAACGAAGGAATAAGTTTAGTACCTTTACCACTAGTTTCAGATACAGAAAATGGATGGGTAAATGATGAAAACCTATTAACTTTTAATATGTCAATTATGATTATCAACTCAAGCACAAATTTAATATTAATTAAATAAAATTATAGTCTAATTACGACGTTTTTGTTGAATTTATAATTAAAAAATTCTTTAATTTAAATAAATAAACCTTTTTACCACAGTGATGGTAGCGTATATTTACTAACATGTATATGTGATTTTTATTATTTATTAATTTACATTATGTATGTTATGATGAATTACAGAAAAAGTCAACGTTATCAACTTGATTATCACCACAAGTTAAACCTAATGGAATATCAACACTACTTGAATAGAATCTACAATTATTGGCAGTTTGTGCAAATGATACCTTTACATTTGATGGTACACAACTTAACATTGCAGATTGTTTTGGACCTAAATTAATACATTTAAAAGCAATTGCAATATCAATTAATTTGAATGTATTTTTCCATGCTCCTTCATTACATTCACCATCAAACCATAATTTAACAACTGTATCTAATGGTATTACTACATCATTACGTTGAATAATTGATGCACTAGTTGGTGCACTTGGACAACCATGATTACATATACCAAGTGGTATAATTTCAGTTGTTTCTACATTACTAAAAAATCAATCAATTTGTGTTAATACTTCTCATCAAATTATTATACGTATGTTTGATGTGATATGATAATTTTGTTTTTAATTTCAAACATACCTTTGACAAGTAGTATCATCAATATTGTAGTATGAAAGAGTGACACTACTATTTGATGAAGATAATGTAAAAACTGAAGGAATATTATTGAATTGAACACATTTATCAAATGAAGCAATAACTTGACCAGTAGTATCTGAATTATCACAAATTTGACTATCACTATCGCTACTACTTCCACTATCAGAACTATCACAATGTGATGGTGAATACTGATATGTTTGAATTGAAAGTAAACTTTCTGAACGTACTACATTTGAAATTGCAAATAATGCAACAAATAATAAAACTAATAAATTAACATTCATCCTTTTTTGTTTTTTAATAATAAAATAATAAAATAATTTCGCTGTGGATATTTTTTCAAAAAAAAAAAAACTGTAAAATTTGACTTTTTGATGGTTTTGCGGTTATTGGAAAAACATGTTTTGTTTTACACATAAGAACGAGTCCTTTTTATACATATGCGCAATATCATCACACACAAATAAAACAAAAAAAAAAAAAAATTATTCGTAAATAATATTATAAGTAATAACAATGAAAAAGTAAAATAATATATTATATTATATCAGTTTTATTTTTTAGTATTATTATTGTTTAAATTAAGAAACCAGGAAATGATGTTTTTTTTTGAATTTTTTTTTGTTTTTTTTTTTTTTAACCAGCCAAAACAGGAAAATTTAAATATGGCCTGTGTGTTAATATATTATCAAAAAATGAACAAATTTTTATTTTTATTTTTTTAAATACTCTATAAAATAAATATAACAAATAAATAATGAATAAATTAATTATAAATATTTTAATAGTAGTTTCATTAATTTTATTATGTGTTGAATCTGCTAAAAATGATAAAAGTTTAATTGACTTGATAATTAATCCAAAGAAAAAAAGAAACTATGATTATGGTGATGAATGTGGTGGATCAACTAGAAATACATGTTATTCAATTGGTGATGCTGTAGCATACTTTGATAATTTACAATTAAAGACAAATGACACCCTTTCGTTAAAAGTTAATTTGGCAGAAGGTGAATATGGTGTTGGTGAAAATTCAATTGATTCATCAAATTTAAATATCACAATAGTAACAATTACAAAAAATACAAAAAAAGTAATATTTGAAGGTACAAATAATTCAACTAGTACCTACTTGTTTGGGTTGCGTCAAGGCTCAACATTTTCGATGGAGGACATAATATTCCAAAATTTTAATCAGTCAATAATGAATGCGCAAATGAATTCAAATATTTATATACACAATTGTAATTTCACATATAATAATATAACCAATGGTATACCATTGATAAATGTTTTTTTAAATTCAAAATTAACATTGACGAATGTATCATTTGTAAATTCAAATTCAAGTAGTAATCATACAAGTTCAAGTAATGGTGGTTATGTAGATGATCCGTATAAAACATATATTCAAACTAAATATACAAATGTTTACCTTCATAATGTTACTGTTGATAAAGTATTTGGGTTGGATACATTTATATCAAGTGGTTATGGTAATAGTTTATTACAAATACAGGATAGTAGCTTTAATAATATATCTACAAATTATGGTGTAATTCATACATTGCATTCACAAGTACATTTATCAAATTCAAATTTTACAAATAATACGGTGGAGATACCAAAATGGGATTCTCAAGCATCGGTACTATCGTTGTTTATATCTGATTTATCAATGGTTGGTTGCCAAATTATAAATAATACATTTAATGAAGAAGCATTGTATGGAGGTAGTACAGTAAATATTTTGGATAGCAATGTAGTTATGATAAATGATACTTTGTTTATTAACAATACTGGTGTAATTGGTGCTGCAATTAGTTCATACTCAAGTGGTAATATTAAATTAAACAATTGCACATTTATAAATAATACATTGTCTCCATCACAAAATATAACCAATAGAAAAGGTGCAGTGTTTTATGTATCACAGTCAAATATATATGTATCAAATTCATTCATTTCCAATTCAAATATATCTTATGAACATGTTTCCAATGGTACTTTCTATGCATATCAGTCAACAGTTGAATTCAATTCAAATTCATTTGATAATCGTTCCATTTCTTCGCATTGTGTTGAATCTACTTTCCATTTTAAAAATTCATCCTTATTCGTTCCCTATTATATTTGTGATGACTGTGATGGTATTAGAGTTGACGATGAAGATTCATCAACTGGTATGTGTATTCCTGCTTCTGAAGTACCTGATGATGCATCTTCCATTTTCATTTCAAAATCTTCATTCATTCTATTATTTATTACAATATCAATTATACAATTGTTTATCTAAATTTGTTTGTGTTTTTTAATAAATTATATAAATAATGTTTTGTGTTTATTTTTTTATGTTGTTTTAAATTATATTAAATAAATAAATATAAATGATATTATAGTTGATATTAATAAAATATATATATTACCACTGTTGTTTTTAAATAATGAAGTTGCTATATTGTAATCTGGTGCTGTTAAAAAACCTAAATCACCAAGATAAAAAGTTATATTACCATATCCAAATGTTTTTTGAAGTGCCAATGATAATGTTAATGAATTATAAATCAATGCACCAGATTGACAATCATAGAAATTGAAATTTATAATATCACAATCCATTTTAGTACCATCATAACAATAATTTCGTTTTACTACTGTGACACCATCTGGTTTATATCTACCAATTTGTTTTGGATTATCACTATAGTTAAAACACATATTAATATAAATACTATAAATATATAAGATGTATTATATTAAACAATTGTTGTAATAATTACCCTTCTGAAACTACACAATAATTCTTTTCAAAATAGTTTAATTTTTGATGTAAAATTCTTGTACCGTTTATACAAGTTTCACCAATTTTATAATATGTTTTGCAATCGTCAGTTACACAATTACAGTCACTTGAAACGAAGCAATCTGCATCAACATCACCCACTATTGATTTATCACAATTTATTTTTGCATATGGAAACCATAATGTTCGAAAACAGTATTCTGATTTTGCAATTAACGCTCTATGATATACTAATTCACCTGTACAATCATTGTTTTCATATTGTTCTAATATATATAATTTTGATGATACCGCTAAAACATATGGTGTTATTAAATTTAATATTAAAAATATTAAAACTAATTTTAATATTATTTTCATTATTTTTTATTATTATTTGGTTATTGTATATATTTGTGAATTTGTGTTATTTATAATAATTTATTTTATTTTCTATATTTATTTATTATTTATTTCTTTATTTTCTTTGTTTTATATACAGGGTTTAATTTAGTAATTTTTTAAATTAAATGAAAAAAAGAGAAGAAAAAAAAAATAACTTAACCAAACACATATAAAAATGAAAAATAAAAAAAATATATGTAATATGATTTAGAACTGTGTGCGTGATACAATTCTGAATTCAGTATCACACAAATAAAACACGCTCACACACACACATACCACCAAAAAAGTTCGAATTTTTTTGTGTTGTTCTAAAAATACACACAATTAAAAACACAAATTCACACATATATAGATATAACTTAAATGTGTATCAGTTAAAAGTTAATTTATCTTTAATTTAATTATCTAAATTACAATAGTTTAACTTGTTTTATTTGAAGTTTGGATTCATTACAAAAATACAATAAAGATAATAATGTCTAATATGCTTTAATAAAAATAATTATTATATTTTATTTATTAATTTATTTAAATAGTATTTTATTGTATGTATATGTATTTATTATGTATGAATGCGTATCATATGTTATTTTTGTTGTTTTTATCTCTATTCGTAATTGGATATTGGTTAATTGCGTCGTTGATATATAGATATTAATTTATATCTTTTCCAGTAATTGGTTTTAATTCAAATGAATTGAATATATTATTACTTGATACTCCATTGCATCCCATTAGATTATATATAGAAGTATTGTTTTTATAGGTATTATTGTTATTACCATTTTTATTAATATTATTACTATTATTGTTATTAAATAATTGGTTTTTTAAATATTTAAATGTTGGCATTATTTGTTCAACATTTTGAATATCAAAATGATCGTAAAACATTGAAGACATCTTTATGTATGTATTTATATATTTGTTTTATATATTTTTATTTGTATTGTTGCGTGTTTAAATTAAATACTAATTACTATATTTTTTTAAATTTTTTCTTAAATTTATATGCGAATTTGATGTCTATTTATATCTATTTTATATCGAATGTTTTATTTTATCGTAATATTATTATTATTATTAATTTGTATTGTTACATGCATTCACGAACACGTTTAAAAAGAAAGAAAATTAAAAAAACAATAAAATAACTTTTTTAAAAAAAAAAATAAAAAAAAAAATAAAAAAATAAAGATTCCACACACTCACACACTGTACAAAAAAAAACAATGTACATGTAACTTCCATATTAAAATTTTAATGTGAATGTTAAATGTTCTATATAAATAAATAAATTTATATAAAATGAGAATATAAATATTAATTATTTATATACATATAAAACTATATATATTCGGGATTGAAATATTCAGACCTATGCTTTATATATATAGATTGTTATTATAAAACAAAAAAAATATAAAATTAAAAAAAATAAAAATAACAAAAAATAATTTTGAAAAAAAAAACTTGACCACACAATCACATTTTTTAGTTGGACAACTTTTTATTTATTTAAATTATAATTATTTTATTTTGTATTAAATTTTATAAAAAAAAAAAAAAACAAATAATATAATAAAATTTCAATTTTTTTTGATTTCAATAATAAGCTATAGTTTTACAAAGAAAATAATAATATAATTAAAAGAAAGATGATAAATAACAATAGTAATATCAATCATGTTAATTATTTATCACAAAGTTATAATGATCAAGCAGGATGTATACCAATTAGAATTAAAAAGAATATAGTTTTAGGAGCAGATGGTAAACCGTCTATAAGTTCATTGATTACACTTGATGACATTCAAATTATGTTGGTTACATCTGGTACATCTGGTATAAATTGGGTGTTTCCTAAAGGTTCGATAAAGAAATCTGAAAAGAGTAAACAAGCAGCAAAAAGAGAAACATTTGAAGAAGCTGGTATCAAAGGTAAATTCTTATTTCAAATACCAAAAGTTACATTGGCTGATCATAATAAAGGTGTAAACATAACATACTATCCATTATTTGTTGGTAAAAAAAAGAATACTGTAAGTATGTTTATCATACACATACTTATACATATACATATATGATACTAACATACATACTATACCTACATAATAGAAAAGAGAATGGATGGAACAATCAAAAAGAACTAGAAAATGGTTTAGATTATCAAATGTATTTTCATTGGTTGTACCAATTAAACCACATATTGAAGCAGCAATAATTTCTTTACAAAGATCCATTGGACCTTTACTACAACAAATAAACACTGAATTCAATTTAGCAAATGTACCTTGTGATAAATTCCCTTCAGCAGCAATAACAGAATATATAGTTGACCAATGTAAAATGAAAAAGAAAAAAGATAGAAAAGAAAAAAAAGATAAAAGAGATAAAAAAAAGAAATTAAAGAAACAAAACAAATTAAACAACGCAAACAACAATAACACTACTTCACCAGAAAGTAGTGGTGGAAGTGGAAATGGAAGTAGTAATAGTAGTAGTGGTGATGAAGATGTGTCATCACCAATTCCTTCAAATTAAACACACGCAAAACACACACAGGACAATTGCATACAAACTATATAAAATAAATGCAATATGAGCTTCATTGTGTATACAATGCTCTTTTTTTTTTGAAGATATTTTTTTGGATAGAGCAATTTGAGCCAAAAAATAATTTTTTTTTTTTTTTTTTTTTTTTTTTTTTTTTTTATTTTTTTTTTTTTATTACCTTTTTTTTTCAAAATTCTTTTTTGGTGCGCATATATCACAATCTAAAAATTAATAATCAATAGTCAATTAATAAAATAAAATAAAAAAATCCTATATTGTATAAATAATTATAAAACTATTAAACAATTTTTTTCCTTTTTTTTATTTGAATGTTTTAGTAAATCACGTGATATTCAATTGAAAGTTAGACCTGATTCATTATATTAAAATATCAAAAATTTGCTTTTAATTTACAGTTTTTTTTATCATAAAGACATTTAACTCACATTTTGAAGCACCGCAATTATTTTTTTTGAGAATTCCCCCATATGTTGGTCATATTAAAAATATCTATCTATTTACAAATAATAATTTAAATGTATTTTGTGTGAAAAAACTTTTAGATAATTATAATAAATTTAAAAAACCACCATGGTGCATGTTAAAATGGGTTCTGTCAAAATCTAGATATTTATTCAAAAGTTATTTTTTACGAATTTTTTTTGTGTGGGTGCTAAATCAACAACACATTGGCTGATTTTTTTCAAAATCAACTTTCTATTATTTATTTATTTATTTATTTATTTTATAATTAACATATAACATTAAAAAATGAAATATTTATTTTATGTACTTTTATTATTTATTTATTTATTTATTGGTGGTATAAAATCACAAGAAACAGTATTTACATTGGGTGAAATTCAATTAACTGAATCGTCATTAACAATTGATGCAAGTGCAATTGATGTAAATATTAAAATTTTTAATATCTTTTAAAATACAATTATTTCTAAATACGTACACTAACACACACATACATACACTTTTTGTAGACAAAAATTAATTATTTAATTGATGATAAAATTACAACACCAAAATTAATTATTACATCATTATTAGGAGGAGTAGAGAGTTTAGAAGATATTGTACAATTATCAGATGATAAAAAATCTGTAATTTTTTCAGATTATACATCGATTTCAGCTGGTAATTCTGTATCTAATGTATATGGATTACAAATGATAACAATGTTATTCATTAGTTTAATTACATTGGGATTACTATCAAATGCAAAAAGTGGTAGATCAACAAGTAATTTATCATTTATAATTTCAAGTATTGTAATTGTTGGTATTTTCATTACAGTTTCACACTCATTGGTATTATCAAGTATTTCAATTAAAGTTGATATTGTAGCACCATCATCATTTAGATTCACCGAATTAAATTTAAATGTTGGTTCAGGTTCAACAAATGTATTAAATATAGTTGCTGATAAATTGGTTGTTGATTCATGTTCAAATGGATTAGGTAAAGATCATCAAGTAACATTAAAACAAATTGCAATTTCACAAGTATTAAATGTATGTAGTACAAAAGATATCACGGTAAATGAAATTCAAATTTCAACTGGTGCAAATATTGAATTAAGGACAACAACTGGTAATGTAGCTGTATCATTTACAAATGGTTACAGTGGATCAGTATCAATTACATCAAATAGTGGTAAATTAACAATTGATCAAACAACATGTCCTTTAACTACTGTTGGTACAAGTTCAACTGGTTCATGTAATAGTGGTACATCTTCAAAATTAACTATATCAGGTAACGATGTTACAATTGATGGCGTTTTAATTAAATGCCCAACTGAATCAACATGGAGACCAACACCTGCTACATCAAATGTACCTGTATCACCAGCAATTTCAACAGTTCAAGCAGCAACTGATTTTAATTTTGATTCAACAAATATAGTTTACAATGCATCTTGGGGTAATTCAGAAAAATCAATTACCAAAGTATCCGATAATGAATTCTCTGTTTATTTAAGTGACAGTTGGGGTCCATATACATTTTTCCTTGTTTCTAAAAATTCACTTCCATCATTTAAAGCAAATACAAATTACCAAATTTCATTTGATTTTAAATTGGGTCAACCATTTGGTAAATATACAACATATGCCAATTTAACATTAAGATTGTATGATCCAGCTGATATCAATTCTTTCTTTTGGAGTGTACGTGTACCAAAATATGAACAAGTAATTCCAAATGCCAATGGTTGGAAATCAAATACCGATTACGTTAAAACTACAATTACATTTAATTCACCAGTTGACATTGGTATTTCAAGATTAGCACTTGGATTCAATAGAACTGAATTAACTGGTCCAATTCCAACAAATGTATTCATCAAAGATATGAAATTAACAATACCATCAAAAACAGTTTCAACTCCAACATTGTTAACAGTAGATTCTGAATTAGTTTACATTCCAAAGCCACCATCTGCTCTAGATACTCAAACTCCATCATCATGTCCATATTTAGCAAATGATTTGCTTCATTGGCATAATCCTTCAACATGGTCAAATGGTGTGGTACCACAACCATCTTCAACAATTACACTTCCAGCTGGTAAACGTGTATTAATTAGTCCTTGTTCAATTTCTCAAACTGATGTATATCAAAAGATTATTGTACCAGTTGATAGTGAATTAGTGTTTGCAGATGCAGATTTCACAATGAATATTAAAGATATTTATGTACAAGGTAAATTTACAATGGGTACTAAATCATGTCGTTACAATGCATTGATAAATATTGTATTCCATGGTGCTAAAACAACAGAAGATACAATCGCTCCATTTGCTGGTTCTAAAGGTATTGTAGGTGCATCAGGATCTTTCATTTCAATTCATGGTAAACAATATCATAATACTTGGACTAAATTATCTGCAACTGCTTGGTCTGGTGATAGAGTAATTTATATTCAGGATACTGTAAATTGGGAAGTTGGTCAACAAGTACTCATTACAACTTCAATTTACAAAGATGAATATGATAATCAAAATGAAGTTTTAACAATTAAAGCAATTGTTGGAAAGAAAATTGAATTTACTGAACCAGTTAAATTTTATCATTATGGTGGTCTAGAATATCAAGCAGAAGTTGCATTACTTTCAAGAAGAATTGTATTCTCTGGTGATTCAGCAAGTTCAGAAACAGATTCATTTGGTGGTCATGTTATGACAATGAGTGAAGGTCAATTTGCAGGTATTCAATTGGTTAGAATGGGACAAAAGAATATGAAAGCTCGTTATCCATTACATTATCATTTAGCTAAAAATCTTGTAAATTCTTATATTTCAGATTGTTCAGTTGTAAATAGTTATTATCGTTGTTATACTATTCATGGTACAAATAATGTTACATTAACTAGAAATGTTGCATTCAATGTATTTGGTCATTGTTATTATTTAGAAGATGGTGTTGAAGTTGATAATACTTTATCATTCAATTTGGGTGCATATGTTCATACTATTGGTCCAGCTGCTGCAGGTCCATCTCAAACTGGTCAAATATTTGGTGAAACTGATTCACTTAGACAACCTGCAGATTGTGCAGCAGGTATCTTTTATATAACAAATGCTTGGAATTCGTTCATTGGTAATGCTGCAAGGTAATTATAATATTTAATTTAATCAATATATATTTTATAGTTACTAATATAGTTTTTTTTAATATTAATTATAAATAGCGGAGGTAATTTAAAATAATATTTAATTTAATCATAATATTTATATTTATATATATAGTTACTAATATATTTTATTAATATATTAATTTAGGGTGGGCGGGTTACTCATTTCCAAATTTGGATAAGGTTTGTTTTATTCAATTTATCAATTATTATCATTTAAACAACATACTAATATCTTTCTTCTTTTTTTAATTATATTAGCCAATTGGTAATCATCGTACAGTTGCAATTGTACCAAAATATTTCCCAATTAAATTATTTGAAGGAAATACAGCACATTCATCTGGTTATTTTTTCCAATCAGGTGCTTCAATTTATGGTACAGTATTATTTATTACTTACTTTATAGTCATATTGTTTTATTTATTTATAATATTAATATATTTTACATATATAGTTGGTGGTAATTTAACATTTGTAGAATCAACTGGTTTATTAACTTATCATACTGGTCGTTTAGCAAGAGATACATTCAAAAATGGTGTTTATTCAAAAGATTCAGCAAATATTGAATATATGAGATTCAACAATACCAAAGTTTATTTAAGTAATTTAGGTAGTAAGTATTACAGTAGTACAACTTTACTTGTTATTATAATATGTATTTAATCAGTGTCACCAATATTTATATTTATTTCTTTATGTTTTGTTGTATAGCGTCATCCTGGGGTAATTTTGTTGAAGTTGTAAATTATGAATCACATGATTCAAATAGACCAGCAAATTTATTTGGTGAAGCATGGTTTTCAAATGCAATTGTAAATGGTCAATCTGGTAATATATTAAGTAAATCCAATTCATACTTTAGAAATGGTTTCCAATTATATGATACATATGTGCAAACAATTTTATCACATGTTATATTTAGAAATTTCGTACATAATCCAAATTCAGGTGGACCAGATCAAGATAATTTAGTTTTAACTGCACTCACTTTTAGTGATACATTTAAACCACAATACATTTCAGGTACAATTAATATTACAGTACAAGGTACAGAACAATCCCAAATACTTGGTCATGAAATGATTGCAGATTCTGGTTCTTCAAGATTCTTTAATTTTATGGATTGGGATGGTTCATTAATTGGAACAAAAGGTAATCCAACCATAGTAGGTTCACATGAGCTATGGTGGAAATGGTCAGATGATTCAGCATGTAAATACAATACAGATTGGAATGTTTGGTATTGTAATAAAGGTACAAAAGGTGGTATTGCAAATGTACAATTTTGGGTACCAAATTTAATTGATCGTGATACTGTATTCCCTGGTAATTCATTTGTTGGTAGTGTTTCGTTGTTTGGAAGTGGTATTACCGATAGAAGAACAACTGCAATCACTAGAAATGGTGGTACAACAGGTCCATCAAATATGGGTTGGTACTTATACTTGAATACTGGTTCACCAACATATTTGAAATTATGGTGTGCTCAAATTGCTTTTGGTGAATATATATTCCTTGCTATACCATATCCAGCAAACACAACATTTAAAGTTTCAAGTGAAAATAGATGGAGTAGTAATTATTCATTTAATTTCACATTGGCAAATTCAGCTGCTGAAGTTAGAGCTGCACCAGATGCTAGAAAATATTTTTTCGATGGAAAACATTTATTCATTAAAGCTATAAACATGGTAAATACTGGTGCTGCATCAGAATCTTTCAATAGAGCAGGTGTTAAAATCTATAACGTATATTGGGAATTCTTTTATCATATCACTGCCACAAATGCTATTACACCAGCTATAAATGGTTATTATCCAGTTACCGCAGATGTTTTACCTTCTTCATCTTTATAAAAATTTAATTAATTAACAAATAAATGATCACACATATTTTTTTCGTAAATCTATTTTTTTTTCCTTTTTTTTTTTAGTTTTTTTTAGCAAATTTTTATTTTTATTTTAATTTTTTTTACGAGATAAACGAATAAATAAAAAAGAAAAATGAAAATTAATGAAATTAATGATGATATAGAAGATATTGAAGATACTAGTAGTGAAAGTAGTAGTGATAATGAAATTAATGGTGAACAAGATCTTGATGAAGAAAATGGTCTTGATGGAGAACAACAATTTTCAGCCGATGAAATCATTCAAGTAATTCAACAAGCAGTTAGTCAAATTGGTGAAATTTATTCATTTTTGGGTATACCAAAAACATCAACATTGGAAGAAATTCAATTTGTATATGCTGAAGTTGTAAAAGTAATTGATCAAGGTAAAGTTGAAAATGGTGATCAACTTTTAGATTATTTAAATCTCGCTTATGAAATATTATCAAATCCAATTGCAAGATATATTTACGATAATGAATTTTACAATATAGTTGTAGAATATGAAAAAAAGAAAAAAGCTGAATCTGGTATTGGTGCCAATGGTGAAAATGGTGAAGAATTATCAGATACTGGTAAAATAATATACGTTATTGATAGAGCAATTGTTGGACTTGGTCAATTAGTATGCACAAATATTTCAAAAGTTATGATTGGAAATGGTAAAAAACATGTTATTCCAACTGTAAAAGAAATGTATAATGGTGGTGGTTTACTATCATTTGTAAAAGGATTTTTATTTTCATCCGTTTCAAATTTAACTCAATCTTGTTTATATTGGTCATTTGATAGATTGGTTAAACCATCTGAAAATACAGCAAAAGGAGTAATTGGCTTATTAGATGCTATACATTATCCAATTTTATATTTGGTTGATTGTATTGCGTTATCTCCATTTTACATGTCAGATTATTCAGTTGTCAAAAGATTATTAAGTGGAAATGGTGATAAAGTTGATTTCAAAAATTTAGCATTATCATTGGTTTCAGCAACTTCAATTGCAATTTTCAATAAATATGTACTTGAATTTATAAATGATACAGTTTCAAAACGTTTAGCATCATCAAATAGTGAACATTCAAAAACATTTTTGAAAGTTTATTCACATTTCATTACTCAAGGTATTTTATTAGGTTTAGTATTTACACCACTCGATACTATCCGTCTTCAATATCCAATGCAATTCATTAGTTCAATTGTAAATAGTACACCAATGTCACCTGTAATAAATCCAATTTCAATGGCTATTAAAATATTTAATTCAAAAGGTTTACCTGGTTTTTTCAATGGTTTACTTGTAAAATCAATGGTTTATTCATTGGCAAATTATGAATAAACTCTTAATAAATAATATTTACAAACACAACTCATATGATTTATTTAAATTTAATATAATTATTAAAAAAATGAGTATCTAAACTATTTATAAGATACTTGTTATTTATATCAATATTAATATTTGTAATGATCTTGGTAAAATACCTTGTTCAAATGATGCCTCTGATAAATGTTGATTAAATTCTCGATTTTTAATATACAATTCTTTTAAATTACATGGTAATGATCCTTCCAAAATCAATTCAAACTTTTACATTTACAGGTGGTAATATTACAACAAAGGATTTATCAATTTTAAAAGGCATACAAGATTTATATTTAACAGATAATTTAATATCTGGTAATTTGCCAGTTTGGGATTATTCATTAAACAAAATTTAATTACTGGTGCAATCAATGTAAATGATAAATTTGAACTTAACCAGTTTAATATCAAAATTGTATAATAATGTCAGCAACATTTTATCAAATTAAATGTACTCTATCAAATGCATTTAATCCATCAGTTTAAAATTTAAAATCATATACAAGTTGATAAATTATCAACTCAAATTACATTGACACCAGGAATTATAAATACAATTATTAATTGTACAGATTTATATAATGATTGTAATGGTGGTGGTTATTGTAAAACAGAGGTTGGTCGATGTGTTTGCAACCAAATACATGAAGGTATAGATTGTGGTATAACAGTTTGTCCAAAATATAATTCAACTCAATGTAATGGTAATGAAAATACATGTGGTTCATGTATTTTAAATGGTAAATGGAGTGGATATGATTGTTCAATTCCAATTCAATACCATTATTACCAACTGTAACATTTGTTGGTGGACCTTCATTACCAAATGGACTACAATCAAATTTTTTAAATGAATTGAAACAACTACATTGACCTGTCACTTTATTACAATCACCATTATTTGAACAATTTGAATGAATTGAATAAATTTAACAGTTTCAATTGGTGATTTACAATGCATTGATCTGGTAGTATCAGAATTTTATATTGAATGTAAAGAACCTATTGGAGATGGAATTAAAATTGCAATAATTTCACAAAATTCCATTGATGATGCTATTGGATATCAATATAAAGTTCAAGAAAATGATTGTCCATCAAATTATATCAAAATAATTTAAATACATTAAAATTAGAATTAATTTCATCTGTTGGTCAAACTACACCACAAGATGAAAATGATTGTAATACAAAAGATACAGAAATCAATACCAGTCAATCAACATCATCATTTAATTATAAAGATAGATTTATAAACAAGTTGGTGTTCCAACTTATTTTCAACAAAAATCAGTTCAATTAATGATACAAATTCAGTTATAATATCATGTTTACTACCACATTGTATTTCAGAATGTTTAGTAGATCCAGATTTTAGTTTATTAATTGATAGTGAATTTAAATCTAAATGTTCAAATCCAGATAAACGTGCTAATTGGGTTATACCAGTTGCAGTTGTTGTTTCGGTTGTTGGAGCAGCAGTGGTATCATTATCATTATTTTTAATAATTAAAAAGTATTCAATATCAATTAAAGTTAAAGCATATCAATTAAGAAGATTTAATCAACAGTAGAGGAAGTTTTATTTAAAATTTTAATTTTTGTAAAATAATCATCCCAATTATGAAATAATTGTTTTAGTTCGTTTGTAGATTGATAATATTCAGCAACAAATTCATTGTATATAAATATAGTTGCTTCAAATTTCTTTGGATATTTAACATTATTATCTTTTTGAAATTGGTAATGAAATTCAATTTGTTTTGTTATTGTATTTAAATTTTCAATTGATAAATTACCACATTTGTTTATTGTAAATAAATGATTTAAAACATATTTTAATGAAACTGGATAATTTACATTATTTGTAACTAAGTTTGTAAAATATTCAATTTGTTGATCAATTGAAATGTTATCCCAATGAAATGTATTTGAAGTTTCACAATCTTTATTTGAATAAACTGTATATGTTGAAACTGTTTGGTAAACTTGTCCAAAATCAACTGTATTTGTAATTGGTGATGTAAAATTTGAAAATATATATTTCAGCAATGTGGAATCTGCATTTTTAGTTGCAACAATTTGACAAGTATCAATAATGGTTGAACAATTTTCAATCATATCATTAAATTTGTATAATGAATAATCTGTAATTAAACTATACTCTTTGAATTTACTTGCAAATTCAATTACCATTCTTGACATTGTTATATTGTCAACCAAATTTAAACTATTTTTCAATAGGAAATCAAAAATGTAAATTCTTTTTAATTCTCTTTCAAAATTGAATTGATCAAAAATTGGAACTGTAGGTTGAGTGAATGTTTGTTTTGGAATTACCCATGGTAATGAATTTAATAATTTCAATTTCATATTTGTAATACCATCATTTAAATTGAATTGATGATTATTTATAAATTCTAATTGATTGTCAGGTTGATTGATTTGTTGAAATTTATTCAATTGTTTAATTGATTGTAATAATTTTAATAATTGATTATTTTTAGTAACCATATAAATAATGTATATTGAACATTTAATTAAATTATATTCATCGTGTAATGTAGTTAAACCATTTTGAAACCATTCACCCAATATTGATATTAATTCTTTTGAAAATAATTGTTGATTAAAAATAATTGGAAAACCAAGATTCAATAATCTTTTTAATAATTTAAAATCCAATTGAATGAATTTACCTTGATATGAATATATTTTTGAAATTGTATGTTTTATATTTTTTGGTAATTTATAATTCATTTCATCTAAAAGGTATCCAATCATTTCATTTCTATTAACTGAATCTAATGACCAATAAATTGCATGTTGAATAAACTTTTCATTTTTTTTAATTTGTATATTCCAATTACGATGTATAAATTTTAAAATTTCTAAATCTTTACATTGCAATGCTTTTTTAATGTATTTATGATCACCACTACCAAAATCAAATGTACTATTAAATTGATACCCATTTAAATAATCTTGATAAAGTAATTTTAAAATTACTAAACAATTTGAGTCTATAAGTATTTGAATTAAATCAAATACATTACTATTGGTGAGATCAAAATCTGTATTACAATTATGATGAATTGTTATTTCATCTTTATTTGTGTTGTACAATGTTGTTAAAATTGAATTATATTGTTTTATTTCCAATGGATTTGAATTCTTGTAATAATGAGTTCTTAAATTTGTTAGGAATAAATAAATTGAATCAATTCTAATTTCCTTAAATTTCAATCCAACAGTTTGTCTGTCCACTAACATTTGATAATCTTTTGATCTATCAATATAAAATAAACTAATATGTTTAAAACTATTACTAAATAAATATTGATATGATTGACGAATGAATGCATATATCTTATTTTTAATAAATATATTCCCAAATATTAATTTATAATATTTATAATTATTATCACTATTATTATTTATTTCCATTTTTTAGTTGTAACAAAAAGATTTTTCAAAAAATTCAAAAAATTCAAAAAAAAAACTGTATCGTAATTTTTTAAAAACAAAATCTAAATTGCCACAGGTTTATTTATAAATAAGTTTGATCAATATTTGATAAAACGAAATGTCTAAAGTCAACATCAGATGTTAATGTAGTTGATAATTTGTTTTAAATTTACACCTGACCATTATGAATTTTCTTCAATTTAAATATTGATAGCAGTAAAA